>NDXB01016545.1:99858-115479 GCA_002631895.1 Agapornis roseicollis
GGGGGTGGGTGGAGAGAGGGGGGGTGGAAGTGAAAACTGAACTATCAGAATTGCTTCCAAATAGAGTATGGGCATATTCACCCAGAGATGTTCACAATGCCTGAGGGCTTCCTCAGCTCAGTTCCCAAGTTAGCCTTTGATAGTAACACATGGATTAAACACTAAGCACAGACCTCCGATTTATTCTAAATAAATGTAACTCCACAAAAATGAATACAGCTTTGTGTAACTGATAGGATTATAGCAGAGCAAAAGAGATTTAAATCAGATGCCTCGTTACAAATACTGTTTCTTCTACATTCCTAGAGTGAGTGAAAATCATTGTTTGGGACTTCAGTTGTTATACCAGAAGCAAATCAGTGAGACCTGTAGAGTCGAAGGATCTTTGAGACTCTCAGACAGTTTCTGTTTCCTATCCATGTCCTTTTTCAAATTCCCAAGGATGTGCAGCCTTGCGATCTCCAGGAAGAAAATACCACTTAGGGAAAACATACCTAAACTCACAAATAACACTGTTGATAATACCCTTCACTTTCACTAGTCTCTACCTCGGGGATTTTGGACAGCCCAAAAGCACAGCCTCAGCAGCTCTCCAGGGATTCCACAATGCCATGCTCTGCTAACCTGCTCATTGCTCAGAAAACACCAGCATATTTGTCTCTATGGGCATCTCTAGGAGTTGTTCTAGATCAAGCAGTTAGTGAAAATGTAAAGAGAATTATGCAATGTAATAACTGCTATAAAAATAAACTATGTGCTGCTTAAAACATAAAAGATCATCTCCCACATGTAGAGAGGATTATCAATTCATTACTTCTACCCCTAGTCCCCCAACACTGAAGCAGCAATGTCACCTCAATATTTTTGGTTGCTTTACATAGAAAGAAACAAATAGAAGGGCATTTGGAAATATTTTCGATTTCCAGGCATTTGTAGCACTTTTCATGAAATATACATACAAGTTAAACCTTTGTACAAGTTTCAGTGAATTTAACCAAAAGTCATGGAAGACTGTGAAGTGCCTTCACAGCACAAGCCCCAAGCATCACACACTAGTGTTTAATTACATGTTTTATATTTATGAAAAAGATAATGTTATTCTAAACCTTAGTAGGTTCCTGGAAGTCACAGACTCTGCACTTGAGCTGCCCTACCATTCCACCATTCTCTCAATGACTTCTGATCCAGCTTACATATGAAGCAACAACAAAAATATCAGCAATTTGTTATCAAACTTCGAAAAAAAAAACAACAAAAAAAATATTGAGAGTTCCCTGGCAGATTTTCTGGTGTGCCTTCAAACTCCTCAGACTACTAACACAAGAGAAATACAGCAGTCATGAAGTACAACTGACAGGCAGATCACCAGTACAGCAACTCATATGCTGCACATGGCTATGGGGACCACACCACCTTCTCCATTCTACTTCAATGTTGCTCCAATTCTAAAGATCTGGAAAAGTCTGGCAAGTTAATGGATTTCACACATCTTTCAAGAGCAAGAAAAATATCTTATATAGATAAAATACATCAGTATCTTCTCTACACCTCTATCCTTTATTGGAGACTGTACAGTTTTTCAGCTCAGACTCAAAACTTAGCTTCTTCTTTGGGAAAAAAGGTTGTGGGAGGAAGGAAAGTAGAAACAGTATTTACAATTAAACACTTGCAAGCAATATACATCCAAGGAATCAACTAATTCAGTGAGATACTGTAAAATTACTTTCTCAATTCTGAGTTGCACAGAAGCCACAACACTAGCTCTACACAACTGCAATCAAATTATTTACAATCAAAACCTCACCACCACATGGAGTTAGGCTTGATGTGCAATTATAGTCTTTTGGTCCTGTGCAAGGGTGGGGTTGCGATTGCCCAGGAGGCAGCACTGCCTAGTTTGTATGCTTAAGGTATTACAGTCATGGGTGAAAATGTGGGTATATGATAAAGAACATCATAAAATTCAGGATGATTACAGAGATAGCAATGGTCTACAGAGGTAACTTTAATCAGTCTTCAATTACTAATAAGCATTTGCCACATTGCCAGATTTTAAGAGCATGGTGAACAAGATTTGCAGAGAAGCAACAGTCAGAATCCTTAGGGCTACAGTGGCACTGCTTGAACGGCCTGTGGGAAGCAAGGAGAGGTGTCCTCAAATAGCTCAAGGCATGTTGCAATCGTATTATACAATTCATCTTTCCAGGAAAAAAAGCTTGTGTACAAACACACAGCACTTTCTTTTGATAGCCAGCTGTGGCAGCCAAAGGAACTTCCGCCGGAGATTATACTCTCCCTGGAAGGAAAATCTAACACACAGGACCTAAAGACCTCTTTGATGATCTATATTAACTCCCAGATTGCTACCAATAATTTCCAAACATATTCCTTAACTACGTCTCAATTAATCCAGCATTACCATCACATTTTCTCCTAACTTTTAGAATTATTTTTCCCAACACCTTTAACTTCCAAACATCCTTCTTTGTTTTACCACTTTTAAAAAAAAATTAACTAACCCTCTGGGCATTATTTCATTCAGGGTACTTGCACAGGGTTACCATTTTTCTCTTCATCTCCTTTTGCACAACATCTGTACTGTGCTCCCTCTGCCACTCACTATGCTTCTATCTGATCCTTACAGGTTTTTTTTCTGCAGATTTTACTTTCCCTGTATTTTTTAAGGAGGAAAGGCAAGTAGCATACATTGTGGTAATGTTTGGAATTAAATCAAAGATAGACCCATTGGTACAGGGCACACTTCTTAGCAGCATTCCACTCCATTGCAAAGGAATAAAACAATGACTACAAAGCATGACCATATGAAATTGTACTATCATCACCTGTGAGACAAATGATACTGGTTAATCAATAATATCTGATCTTCTTTTGCAGAGATCAACACACTAATGCTCATTCCTAACCCTTACTACACTTCCATCACCCTTTATATATCTACTAAAGCAGTTGACCACTAAAAGTCATGAAATGCGGCTTCAAGGGCAAAACTGAAATGGAAAATAATTTACTACATCCTTACCATACATAGCTTTGTTTCCTACTGCTTCTGCTGGTTTAGGAGGTAAGATTATTCTCCCTTATTAGCAAAAGGAAGATAACATTTATATATTAAGAAACATTCCTACCCTTTGAATTTCCTTGTGTTATTTATTTCAAGACAAAAAAACGCACACTGTAAGAGACACACAACTAAGGCAGAGATCAAAAGTTTACATGTTCTTTTGAAGCAAAGAGCTTTAATGGCAAATTAAGCTCCAATGCTAGAAAGCTGCAATTAGATTCAACATTACCCTTAAATCAGTCCCTGTAACTCCTTGCTGTCTCTCTTCAACAGGTCAAAAATTGGCAGAGTGAAATCTTTTTCTCACAATAGACATTAAAAAACACTAATCCTTGAATTCTTGAATTTGCCTCAGTTCAAGGAGTTGGGAAAAGAAAAACAAACAAAAAAAGCCTTTACTGGCATAGAAGCAAAATGTAATCTTCATAGGGCAGACTAATAACCCAATTTCTACTCAAAATTACTGTGATTCTTTTTTTGAACAGCACAAGGTTTACCAAATAAAATGGAGAAAGTTTTCTTCTGAAACCCAGGACTGCATTTGTCCCTAATGAATCAATAAAAAACTCCCACACAAACCCCCATATAAAGCAGTGTACAATCACAGCAGCAACAACAGGTGACCAAACACTACAGATGTCCCATGTACTTGATATGCAGATGACAACAAGAGAAACCTGTTACAAGGAGGCCTTCTACTTCTGTAACTCACTGGGCAACTTTATTGGTGTGGTAGAAGAAAATCAGATGTCATCTTATTTATGTACATAGAGACAATATCCCAACAATATACTCAGCATTAATAAAAAAATTTAAAATTGAGAAAAATTTATTTCTTTAACCACAGCAAAAAGAGTTTCCCCAAGTGTCAGAGCTATGCAGAATTGTAACTCTCCACTGCCAAGTCTTTAGCATGAACAGACAAAGAGATAAAGTTGGATCTTTTTTTCCTGAAACATATATATGTTTCCAGATTAAATACACGCTCAGACTCAAACTACTTAACTCTCTCCCCATGTGTTTTTCACATGTTCAAAGGTGTTTTTCTAACCTCAGTCCCTCACAGATAAAAGTTCACTATTACATCATTGCTTTTTCTTGGGGAATATGTTACACATACTGGGAACTCATGAATGAGGCTACATTTAGAAGCAGAAGTATTAGCCTTCTCAGGGCAAAGAAGAACAAGTGGAAAACATGATGACATAACTTACAAACCAGATACAGATGGAAGGGAAAAGTAAAAAAAGAGGATTAAATCCTTGCCACATACAGTTCAAAGGCATTTAAAATACAAAGTACTCTCAGCAAAACTAGACCAGATACACACCAGATGTAAAATAAATGTGTGGATGAAATTACCTTACAGACCTTGTTGCAAGTGTGGTACACATTCAGATAGAGCTGAAGGGTGACGCTATGCTTATAGGAAGGAATACAATTTTCACATGCTACACTTGGGACAGGAAAGATAAAATTACAACTCGCACATAGAAAGGTTTCCTCTGAGGTACCTGGGGCTGAGACTGAAGAATTGCGCCATAAAGATAATCCTGGAAATAAAAACAAAATCACCTCTATCATTCTGAGTCCCTAGACAAAAACTTGCACAGTACCACTGCCATCTCATAAAACGCGAACTGAAATTGGTGTATTTTCAGTCCATGTTTGCCTCTGACACTCAAATGCCTCTTCACAACCGAGTGCCAAACACTCATCAGTTCCTCATGTCAGTGCTTGCTAAACAGCAAATATCAGAAAGAACAGATCTGGGAGCCACTAAAAGAGAATTCAGGAATCACTGCCTGTCCCAAAAGCGTATCACAGCTGATGAGCAACCAAACAAAAGACTAAACTTGCAAGGCTTTAGTCTCTCCTCAGCAGCAAACAGCTTCCAGATTTGCACCTTTGAAGCTTAACATGCTGATCCAGAATTTTTCTCATTAGACAGGACTGTAGCCAGAAGATTTGCTCTTTGGAGTAGAAAGAAATGGAGATCTTAAGCAAGATTCCTTCCTCTTGGTAGAAAATGTTTGTATTTCATTAACATTGCTCTTAAACAGCTGTGGTCATGGGATCTTAAGGTGTCTTCAAAAGATTCAGTTATCAAGCAAGCGTACAATAATAGAAAGACTAGAGAAATAAAACCAGTACGAATATGAGATATTCAGATAAAACAGCAGGTGCTGTATGCTAACCCTTGCTACGCGTTTGTCATTAGCTTGGTTACAGTAGGCATGACATAACTTACTAACATGTCACATCATCAAAATGCACCAGATGGATGCTTCAGTTACATAAAGTCCCTTCCCTTTCCCACTCCCCTCCTCCAAACAAGATGCAGCTTTTAAAGAGCAATGACAGGTACCAACACTGAAAATCCTGTGTTCATAGTTACTTACCTGCCAAAGTGTAATCACTGCTCAATTACTTTAGTCAAAAGTAATGGTAGAAAATGGTGTTGATCTTGAAACCATTTATAAAGCTGTACCAACACAGCGCTTGTGAGGGCTCAGGATGGGCTGTTTTCACCAGGGTGAACATGGAACTATGCACAACTGAAAATCTCAGGCAGCTTTGATTTTTTCCCAAATAATCCATTTCTGCCACCACCCTCATGCAAGCTCCTCTGACACTGCCTTAACAGGTGACCAATGCTTTTTGCATTTCCAACATCTCAATTTGTCTTCTTAGGGTAAAAAAAATTACTACATTCCTGTCTTTCCTGTATTCTCCCCCTTATGCACACATGCCACTGCTAATGATGGACAGACTGACCACAAGAGTGGTGCAAGGCCTCTTGCTTGTTAGTGGCACCAGTAGAAAACAGGTGGGTCTCCAGTGAATCTGCAGCAACAGACAGCTGCCTCACATTATGCAACTCTTCTCTGCAAGCCATCTTTCTTCCTAAATCCCTCTGGCATTTCAGCCAGCACTCCTATCCCATTCAAATCAAGTGCGAATAGTTAGAAGTGAATTTATAGCACACCATAATAGACAGACCTAATGACTTTGTATTTGCAAACATGTCTTCTCTCTCTAGGATGAACCCCCACAAATGCCAGGCGAAGATCAACGAAATCAGCCCAAAGACTTGATTAGATTCCTCTCAGAGAGAGTAAAGTGGGGAGTTTTACCCAGATTATAAGGTATGCCCACTATTCAGCACCTCACTACGACTGAAAAGTCAGAAAAAGAATGCCACCGAGGTTTGTAAGCTACTCTGCCATAATAACAGTTGAGATCTCAAAAGGCCTTGAAGCCACAGGACTCATGCACTGGAGAGATGGTAAGTCTTCGAAAGGCAGAAGAAATAAAGTGATGATAGATGTGCACATAATTGGAGGAGGTTAGTCTTTAAGGGATGTGTGACTGATTTTTTGACACACTAAGACACAGAATATTATAAAAATGGAAGAATAACAGCTTCTTTGTGTGTTGTCATTAAGTCCTTGAAGTTCATATGATTAATAAACCTTCCAACTGACTTTAAAAATATTTTAACTGGCTGAAAAAACATCTTCTTCCTTGCATCACAAGAAGTCCTGAATTACTTCACCCCACCCTGTGAATTCCCTTCAGGTAATTTCACACTTCGGTTTCAGGTGTAAGACACCTACAAAAGTATGCATATCCCTCAACCTATTCAATGGTCCAAAAGTCACTATTCTATATGCTCCACCATTTGAAAACACAAGGCTTTTGGACAGGCAGCTGAAAAAGTAATTCTCTAACAAATAAATGAAATGCTGTTTCTTAATAAAGAAGGAATCCTTAACCTTACTGCTGTTTGTGCTATTCTGTTATCCAGAGCATATCTAGTGTACGTATATAAACCTGCACCACAGCGCCTGTGGATACCACTGCTCACAAAACCATACTAGAGAGTTTAACACTGCAAATCAAAATTGGGTTATGAACTGCTTAGGTTTCAACATGGTTATATATTGGAAGGAAAAACAATAATCCCAAAATATCTTTGGACCTTTGCCTAAGAAGTTATTATTTTCATGCATAAAGATACTGAAGAAAAAGTATCTTCAATAAAATACAAATCTACATACCAGGAATGTGACATATAAAAATTGCTTTTGCTCCATGCACAAAAAGGCTGTTCATTGTAGTTTTAATTCCTAGAGAATCACCAAAAGGCAATCATTTTTGGGGTAGAGAATTTACTACTTTTTTGAAAACTGACTATATGAATAGTAAGTCTATAAAAACTAGCACTGTGCTTTTAGTATTAACTTCTTGTGCAACTGTATTTCTACACTGCTATTCAGTGGAAAATCCTTCTGTTAGCTATCAGGGCATAATTTATCCTGAAGGGGTCTGACAGAGAACCAGACCTCTTCTAGGAAATGCTTTGTTGTTCCTGGTGGATGACAGCTAATGACTGGATCCCAGTGATGTAGGC
Source organism: Agapornis roseicollis (assembly GCA_002631895.1). NCBI lineage: Eukaryota > Metazoa > Chordata > Aves > Psittaciformes > Psittacidae > Agapornis > Agapornis roseicollis. Next base: position 107,358 of record NDXB01016545.1, read on the forward strand.
ACTGTCATAACCAGTGCAGCAGAAAACTTCAGGTAATATCACCTGTGATAAACAAAGTAACCAAAAGAGTTACCTGATACATTACCAAGACTACTTTTTATCTAAAATCAGCAGCATATATCATGCAGCTTATGGACATCCTAATCAATTGACTCTTATCCTTCCAGCACAGTAACTTGGCTTTCCTTGAGACAAAAAATTTTTTAAGAGGTTACAAAACCAGAAAAAGTCAAATCAGTAGCTAACCTGAAATACTACTTCTAGTTCTTTTTAATAGGTAAGATTTTCATCCAGAATGTACTTTAATGTATTGTCAAAGCATTAATTGTGTGTATCTTCTAAAATACATACGAGTTTCTGTAGCCTTAATTACCTTCACATTTGCAGTCAGAAGCAGCTTGACCTAAGCTGAAATAAAGACATTTAGTCTTCACAGTCTTCTTAAGTAAAGAAATAAAAAGATATGTGGGAGTGTGTTAAGTCCCTAACTCAACTTTAACTGCAAGTAAAGCTGCTGATTCAAAACTGGTGTGGTCTAAAGGATACCACACTCAAAATACAACCCATTAACACTGCCTGACTTGCACAAGACTAAACCAGAGCAGCCAGACTAATTATCGTAAGGATGTAGTTAAATTAAGGCCTGGATGCTGAAGTTAATGCAGAACTAACATTATCTAGTAGAGCACTGTCCCCTTGGACTGATGCCCAGCTCCTTGCCAAGAAGGCATGGAGCTCAAACGTCTCCCCACGTGCCTTGCAGCCCTAACAAGGTCCTCCTGCATAGGGAAGCTTTCAAGGAGTTCGTGATTTTCTCATTGTTATGAAGTAAAATTTAGCATGCCAAAACCTGAATGATGTCATGGCAATCTCATAAGTGGATTACATTAATCATTTATCAGCAAGGGAAGATAATTCTTGAGCGAGAGCAGAACCCTGAGTTCATCCCTATTTTCCGCTCTGAGACAAAAAGTACAATAGTTGTGGATGTCATGTGACATTCCTGGAAAGGATATGTAAAATGTCCACTGAAAATGCAATAGGATTAAAAAGCTATATACTAGTTTTTCACTGACTCTTTTATTTAACAGAAGTTTCTGTCAGCTCACCACAAAGTTACTGGGGGAAATTTTCTTCATTAGGTAAAAGGTAACTGCAGAGCACATAATTAGCAGGAATGTTGCTTAATCCTTACTAATTTTCTTTTATAATGCTCTAATTTTAAAACCACTGCAACACAATTTAACACAAAAAAAAAATATGTCTTTTCTGGATAGTATTTCTCTATGTCATCTATCAGGTCAAAGGATAAGCTAATACCCCCGTATTTCAGCCCTTTCATGGGTGGAATAACTATGGTGAGATGGACTTAAAAACCAGCACCCATCAGGAGGTGATAACTGTTTCCCTCACATTTTGAAACCCCGACACTCAGTTGCCCCACCGGCAGCAGCAGCATGAACAGCTCTCTGCATGGCAGCCCCGTCAGAGGGCGGGTCGGAGGAAGGCTTCTCTCCANCCCATCAGGGTGTGAAAACTTTCCCTCACATTTTGAAACCCCGACACTCAGTTGCCCCACCGGCAGCAGCAGCATGAACAGCTCTCTGCATGGCAGCCCCGTCAGAGGGCGGGTCGGAGGAAGGCTTCTCTCCATCAGCCGTGCCCCATCTCACCAGGGCAGTGAGCACACCCTTGTGTTTGAAGCCCACGAGAGGTGCAGCACTTCCGCTGCAGAACTTCGCGCTTTAGGTAAGCCAAGGGCTACCAACATAGCATGTGCAGCCCTTGCCTTAGTCACCTGACTTGAGCAGAGCTTTGATCAGATGGCGTTTAGGGATCCTTTCCAACTCAAGTTACTCTGTGATCATAAAAAGGCTGGTGTGAAAAAGCTGTTAAGAAAAGAGAATAAAAAAAAACCCCAAAACCCTCAGCTCCCCACACACATCACACAAAACACACTAATTTCTTCTTCCAGTAGTGGAGGCAGTACCCATGTTCCCAAAATTCACCTGAGACAGCTAACATACAGAAAACTACTAGTTTTGCCTGTTACTTGGATTTGAACAGATTTAAGCTGAAGCTTTCATTAGCCTTGGGAAGACCTAAAGCAAGAGCTTTTACCCTTTGCTTTTCCTCTGGCAGGAGCTTTTATGGGCATTACTCAGTTGTTCTTTTTAAAACATTTACAATTTATTTAGCCTAAAGCAGACTTACATATAAGATTTCTAAGCATCAAGATTTCAAACATGATCAAAGCCCCTTCAGAATAGACACCATATAAATACATGGTCAGGGTAACACTGTTATCAGAACTCATATGTCAAACTAAATTAAAAAAAAATTAATAAAACCTAAGTGCATATTCAGGGGGGAAAAAATCATATTTGTGTATATTTTAAATCTTCTATTATGTTCTGAGTTTTCTTCGTCTGCCTTCTTTTTAAAAGTATCAACCTACTTTTACATACCCCAAAGCTGATAAAATTATTTATCCAGATCAAAACAGGCTCTAAACCTGTATCTCCAAGACACTGGACCAGTACGTCAATCACACATACACAGGAAGGTAGTTTTTTTCGTGGTGTACGTCCCCAGCATGGAAATAATAAAGCAACAGTGAGTTAATGTAGGGTAGTTGCTCAACGGATCTTGGTAGCAGATGGCCAAATTTTGAGGACTCCATGGCTCTGCTGTCCTGTTGATTTTCTGATCAGTGCTCATCTTTCCAAGCTAAAAGGTTGCACATGAAATTCAGCAGGTATGTTCTTGATGCACAAACAGGGTGTCAATGAGGTTCAGAAGAGTTTAATTAGTTGAAAAAGAGAAATAACCACTAAAAGGATTCAGCCCAAATTTCAAGGATGGAATTTGTCATCTGTCACATTCTCCCACAGACTTTTAATTAAGTCTCTCACTCCCCTGCACTCACATTTTCCTCAGATGGGTGACAAGGTGGTCAACTTCTTACAGAGAGTAATACTTACTGAAGTGCTCATTAAAAGAAAAGCAAGTTATTCTTGATTGCTGGCTTTTAAGCAAGATTTGACAGACCAAACAGATAATCCAAGAACACGCTGGACAGCACGGAGGGAGGGTACATGTCTTAAAAAACATTAAACACTCTAAATGTTTAAACATTCTGATATAATTGGCTAAATGTCAAAAATCATCCTCTCCTCCTTTTGCTATGCAATGGGAAAAACAGAGGCTCCCATTGTTGTCTACCTCACCTAGCTTATTTATTGCTTTAAATACTTTTAATCCATTTCTTTCACTAGTTTTACTGATGATGTAAAATCACACTGCTTATCCACAAACAGTTGCCTATACAGGTTTATTGGATGATGAAAACTTCTCCCAGTATTTGCCATTAGACAGAACACATCACAGGAAACACCTCGCAGGACATGATCCAGTAACAACAATAGGACAGACCAGGTAAGATGCCACTGGGAAATGCCAAAAATACTGGCTCCCTAAAAACAGATTTGCACTTTCATTCCTACTACTCCTCCTATGTCAAGAAGGAACCTCTCAAACAGAAAGCATCTACCACCATGTGGTCCTAAGAGTATCCTCAGCCAAGCCCCCTGCCATCCATAGCTGTCACATACCCATTACACTGCTCCTGTATTTATTTATTCAGAATTAGGACAGATATTATCATCCTTCTTTGCCCATACAGATGAAAGGTACAAACAAAGGTGTTTCCCTAGGCCCCTTCAGTAAAGCAACTGACATACAGATTTTGTAGAAGAACACAGTCTTATGAGGTGGAACAGAAAAATACCATCACACTGCTCTGAGCAGCTGGCTTATCAAATCAATCAATACTATGAAGCAAAAACAATCAATCTGTTTTTCAGAAACCTTTAACCCCTATACAGCACGTATTGCAAGCAATCTATTAGAAATAAATAAACATACAGTTGTTTGCCAGATCTCTCATTAAGCGGGAATCTTCACCTGCTGTGAAACCAGAAAAACACATTAAAAAAAGCGTTACTGAAACATCAAGGCTTGACTTAAACCTACAGTAATAGGATCTTGTTCAAAGTTAAGCTTCAATTAATCAAGCTGCACTGCCTATGGAGAACATGTATTAAACTATCCAAAGCACTAAGAATTTATTTTTTGTATTATTATTTTTTGAGCACAAAAGGTCTGATTCTTCTAATTCATAATCTCATGTAAATCCAGAAAAGCTATGATCAATAGCAAGACAATTCATGTGCCAATGGAAAAACATGCTGAATCTGGTCAAAAGTATCTAGGCCATGAGATACAAGTTAGAGGTTCTAGCTCTCTGTTCAATTTTCCCTTCATTTTGTCTATTCGATGACTCCGAAGTTTATTTTATAATTAATTTTTCTAATGTTATCGTGAGTTCTTGATACTAACCCTGACCTTGCATGCATGCAGTAACACCACAGAACCAAGGCAGTGTGTATTTTCACAGCCACCTTTTCTGGATATAGAATCATAAAATAGTTAGGATATACTGTTCGTTTTCCCTGGTTTTGCTTGCCAAAAGTACTACCACACACATAGACAACCTGAAGCCAAACAACAAAGTCACTGCAAATGACTGCCTGCACTCGCCTGTTAAATATACACAATAAGGAGCTGAATAGGAGATTCCATTTCTTTGCACCGCATGTCTTTCATGTCAGCTCTGGTGCTGGTAGGCACTTCTTATAAACAGAAAATGTTAACTATGCTTCAAAGATGCACATAATCCTCAGACTGCACACTTTTTAAGTTAAAGAATGTGTTGCATATTACTGCGGCATAAAATGGTATCAAAGAAGTCCAAAGCCAATTCCTGCTACAATCAAAATCAATTCAAATCTCATATGCAAAGAATTCTGATTTCTGGTTACTGTTACTTACAGACAGATGACAAACTTTAGCTTCAAATTTAGTAGTTCCTGATTTCAAAGCATCCACATAGAGCAGACAAGATGCTCAGGCTTATCTCCAGAGCTTCATACCCACTTTCCCTGACCCAAAAGGATAAGGGAACAATGGACTGCCCTAAGATTTTCACCTCTGGTACCCATCGCACAACCACATCCAGCATCACATTTCTTCCAAAGCATTATTTTCCTACAGTTTAAACATATGAAGACAGTTTTAACAAACAAAAAATTTTGAGTGACTGAGAATTGAATTATTAGCAAGAAACTGTGAAAAGTATTGCGTGAGATTTGGTGTCTCTTCCTCATTTCCAACACAACAAAACTATCTTTGCTATCTAACTCGATGTACTGAATTACTTCCCCAGCAGTCTTACGTTTTATAATTAAAGGGCTAATCTCTGAATGTCTTTATTTTAATAGCCTCTCACAAGGCTGGCCTGGAGTCTGTTAGCATCGTAGCCAAAAAAATTGCTGTTTTAAATTAGGACAATGTAAGATAAATGTATTGCTTCAAGCTATGACTAGAAATGTCCAAAAAAAACTTAGACCACTGAATTACACAATTCATCCTACGTAGCCAATCTTGAACTTCCATTACTCTGTAAAAAATCAGTTTTGCCTAAAAGCTCATAAATCTCTCAGTCTCAGACTACATTTTCCAATGAATTCAAGCTGTCTTTCACTCAGGTTTATATTTCATTCATTAGACATCCATAGCATCCATCCCAATGTGCATTACAATGCTAGATTTCCTGCTTTTGCAGAGTTGCCTGTGGTTTTACATTATTTTTATTTACTGGACACTTGATTTTTCATAATAAATACACACAGATGCACTGAATTTAACAGTAACTGTTCTCCGTCACTCCCAAACAGCTTTTCTGGCCAGTCTGTGCCCCCCCTGTCTCTATTAGAGCAAAAGGCAACCATGCATCTCACTTCTGGGTATCTGCATAGCACTAAGATAAGGAACCCATTCTATGTCACCATCAGTGTTAGGGAAAACTGGGCATCACGTGTTTGCTCCAGTCATGGGCTACAAAGACAGGTGCAGCCAGTCCAGATTTTAACAGCAATGCAGCAGAACCTGCAGCCCTGTGACAGGAATATTCCTCAGCCAAGTTGGTTGGGACCCCAGGAGCCACAGTCACAGAGCAGATGTAAAATTGCAGCCATCCGGGTGTGCTCTTATCAGCTGGCATGACACGATGCATGTCAGAAACGAAAAGCGCTACGTGCCCGATCTGCCCTACACCCACATTAGCTCACTCGTAATATATGCAGAGTCAGGAAAACATCTCTGCCTTCTAGTTCCTCAGCAGCTATGAAAACAGCCAGATCTGCAACCCGCTCTCCAAAGAGGACTGCAATTCCATAGCCCACAGAAAGCTATAACAGGGGAAGGCAAAAAGATGCTGCAGTTTTCCAGCCGAGGCCCAAGTTCCTGTGCCTCTTAAAAGGCAGATTTTATAGATGATGGCAAGCAAAGAAGTCTTGGTAAATTGCTCCTTTTCACATTGATCCTTTCAGAAAGCAGATGCAGCATATATGGCTGCACTGACCACGACTGTGATTTAGGCAAATCGTTATGCCAAATTGCTTTTCCTGACACCGGTACGTGATGGCAGCGGATGTCACATACACACACACACACACCCAGCCCAGTGATGGAGAGCGGAGCTGGCAGCTCGCTGCACCCCACGGAGAGGATGGGAAGATCCAGGCCGCGGTGGGCTCCCTTCCGCAAGCCGGGACGCGGCCAGAGCGCCCGGCAGCACCTCCTGCGGGAGCGGGCTCTGCGCCCGTCCTGACGCGGCCAGTCCATCGGCGGACGGAAAACCTCCACAGCTTCTCCACACAACCCCCCTCCCCCCCTTCCCGTTTCGCCAAAGAAGCGGTGCCGGGTGGGTAAAACAAGAATAAATAAACCAATCCCAGCAAACCAGCACGTTCGGTACGCACAGCTCCGAGCGGGATTATCCCACCAGCGTTAAACACAGCGGTGACACAGGCGAAACAAGCGAAAGCCCACAACTGCCCGCGGGCGGCTGCCGCTCGGGGCAGGTGCAGAACCGCGCCGCTCACCCCGCGGTGCCCGCACCGCCGCGCCGAGCACACGGTGCTGCCGCCCCCCGCCGTCGCCCGGGCCGCAGCCGGGAGGAGCCGAGAGGGCTGGCGCGGGCCGGCCGCCCCCCACCGGGCACCCACCTCACCTCACACCGCGCTGCGCTGCGCCGCGCCGCGCTGCGCCGCCCGCCCGCTGGCCCGCCGGCCTCCCCGGCCCCTTACGTTGCGGGCACTCGGACTCCAGCCACCGCACCTGGTGCGGGTGCGCGCCGCCTCCTCAGCAAGCAGGGCGGCTCCGGCGGGGGGGGCAGCGCAGCGCAGGGCGGAAAGCCCGGCACGCAGCCGCTCCGCCTGCTGCCACCATCTTCCTCCTACCGCCGTCGCCGGCACCGCACCGCCCTCCCCGCGTCAGAGCGGCCTCCCGCCTCGCCTCCGCCCGCCCCGCCCCGCTCCGCCGCGGGAGCCGGAGAGGGCCGCAGAGGGTGGGTGAGGCGCTGAGGTGCCCAGGTAGGGCCCCGCGGAAGCCGGAGCGCTGAGGCGTCGAAGGTACCGCGGGACGGGGCCCAGCGCCGGCCCTCCTCACCTCACCTTTCGCACCGGCCCGCAGCCTCGGCTCCGCCGCCGTGGACAGCAGGCGGCAAAGGGGGATATGTCGCCGCACCGCGGGCCTCGCACAGTTGTCAGCCAGCCTTGGGCACCCTTCACATATGCGCGCCCGACCAGAGAGTGCGAGTAGCCTCCGTGAAGGCTTATTGATGGCCTGAAACGTTCTTACCACTGCCTCTTTCCTGAAGGAGGGCTGCCTGCTCCCGTGTTCGCTATATATATAGATGTTTTAGTCCTTGCGCTGCGTCTACAGCCCAGGCTGTTACAGCTATAGAATCTTGTAGCTGCTTCTCCAAGCTGCTGTGCCCTGCACTTCACTGCCTCAGAGATTCCGCACATACAAGCAGTCCTAAATTTCTCAAGATAGTGGCTTACACTTTATTGTGTTTAAATCAATATGGCTGGACAGTCATAACCCAAATAAACTTGTCAGAAGAAATAAACTTTTTCCTTTTTTTTTTTTTCTTTTTTTTTTGTTTGGTTTTTTTTTTTTTTTTTTTTTTTTTTTTTTTGTTTGTTTTGGGTTT
>NDXB01016545.1:115579-150602 GCA_002631895.1 Agapornis roseicollis
TTTTTTTTTTTTTTTTGTTTTTTTTTTTTTTTTTTTTTTTTTTTTGTTTGTTTGTTTTTTTGTTTGTTTTTGCAGCAGGATTGATACTCAATCAGTTTTCCATTTTAAAAAGGGTAGGAGGCTTTAAGGTCCCTAACAACCAATGCGAAATTGTGGCATTTGCAACCCAAACTGGTACATTTTGACAGTATTGTGAATTTGTCTCTTCAGAGAATGTGGTAAGCATCTGTGAAGTGTTCAGGCATACCCCACCACAAACTGTCATAAGTAATCTGTACATATAAAGGTTTGTAATTAATTACTATGATAACACAGTGCTAGTTTAGAATATAATTCTGGTTTCACCCTCCCAAAAACATACCCAAAAGATAGTTTCTGGTTCTTGGAAACAAGGTAGTGACTATTCCCCCATTATGATATGGTTCAGCCACTCTATATGCACAGCTGAGTCTTTATATCCCAAATTGCTGCAGTACTCTGCAAGTGAAGACATTGAACATGAGACTGTGAAAAAAAGAACGTTGTTGAGAAAGAAGGAAGAAGTTAAGAAAATGTGAGTGACTTTTGTTGCTTAGACAACTGCTACTAAAATCCTTTCCTCTATTTTTAATACATTGCAACACTTTGGGTTTTTCCTCCCTTGTTATTAGTTTTTATTCATTAACATTTTTCTCTCCTATCATGGGGACATCTTCCAGCTTGCCAACTTTTGCAGCAAAAATAACAAAACCTGGTGGAGATCTCTGTTCCCTTCTTCTTTTCTGGAGCCTGTGTATATGGACCTGGTAAGCTTCAGGCTACTGGAATCTAGGGTGTATAGAATGCGTGTGAGAGGCTTTCAAAGCTATTGATTTTTGGGTAGTTACGTTAGGTAAAACACTTGCGATTAGATTCCTTCTTTCTGTCAGGCCTCTCAAAACAGTGAGGCACTTAGGCCCCAGTGTGATGTAAATTTGCCTTGCTTTACCAGGGAGGTTTAACCAGGTGACCTCTAGAGGCCCCTCCCGACACACCTTATTCTATTACAGTCTCACAAGTTCCATATCCAAATAATTAATTTTTCTTCCAGAGCTTCACCCTGCCCCACTCTGCCCCATTTTGTCTCACAGCTCACCATGACAGGTCTTCTAGCACACAAGTTGTTTGTGAACCTAAAGAGATGCTGGTGCCACTGCAACAGTACTAGTATGATGCATTAGCATTGACCTTCAGGCTCTTGCATGTTTTCAGTATAATCATTATGGGTCAATTATTTTGTCTTTCAATTTTTGCAGTTTCAGGCTGAGAAAGTTGGGGCTGTTCAGCCTGGAGGAGTATCCAGTATCTGAAGTGGGCCTATAGGGATGCTGGGGAGGGGCTCTTCATTAGGGACTGTAGTGACACGACAAGGAGTAATGGGTTAAAACTTAAACAGGGGAAATTTAGATTGGATATAAGGAGGAAGTTCTTTACCGTTATGGTGGTGAGGCACTGGAATGGGTTGCCCAAGGATGTTGTGAATGCTCCATCCCTGGCAGTGTCCAAGACCAGGCTGGACATGGTTTAGTGTGAGGTGTCCCTGCTTATGGCAGGGGGGTTGGCACTAGATGATCTTAAGGCCCTTTCCAACCCTAACTATTCTATGATTCTATGAATCTATGAAAATGGTGGGAATCATGGTCTGCTTGTTTTCAAGGTAAAGCTTTCATTTATGCAACACAGTTTTGTTCTAGCTCTTTCTGAAAATGTAAGAACAAATTTTGAGTTTTGTAAAACCAAACTTAAAGTTCTGGACAAATGTAAACTTCCCTTTTAAAACTGACCAGTTCACATTTAAACACAGTAAATAAAACTTGATTGAAAAACTTGTATCAAAAGGATCAAGTCTAATCTGTAACATTTATGAAATGACGTATTGGTGTGGATGAATCTACTAAAAAAAAAAAAACCTTGTGAAGGTGACAGTTTTATAAGCCATTGTAGTGACCTGTAACAAATGCAAATTGACCAGCTTCTGGCATATTCAGACACTTGCTCCGTAAATAGTGCTGTTTATGCTGAACCCATTTTTCATAGAACCATAGAACAGTTTGGGTTGGAAGGGACCTTAAGGCACATCTAGTTCCAACCCCCCTGCCACGGGCAAGGACATCTTCCACTAGACCAGGTTGCTCAAAGCCCTCTCCTGTTCNGCTTCTGGCATATTCAGACACTCTTGCTCCGTAAATAGTGCTGTTTATGCTGAACCCATTTTTCATAGAACCATAGAACAGTTTGGGTTGGAAGGGACCTTAAGGCACATCTAGTTCCAACCCCCCTGCCACGGGCAAGGACATCTTCCACTAGACCAGGTTGCTCAAAGCCCTCTCCTGTTCTCATGGAAAGTGTCCCTGTCACAAGGGGTCATTGTATATAGTTTCCTTCCACCCCTTACCTGTATTTCGGTTTGAAGACAAGCATTTTTATCTGTTTCTGCATACCAACATTGCTCCTCTGGGCTTTATGGACAGTGTTATATGGAGTTTATAAATCTGCTGCACAACATCACAGTCTGCCTTTGTTCTCGTAATATGTTAGGGTCATTTGGCACAAGCTGCTGTGTGAATATTGGCAGAGCATCTATCTCACAGGGAAGAGCCTGGCCCAGGTTTCATACTGACGTCTCATTATCTGAGCCTGGATATTTCTAAGGGGAAGAAGTTGTGCTTAAGGTTTCTCTTTTCAGGAAAAAACTATGCTCTCTGAAGCACATTAACTGTATTCAGCACTCCACCTCTTTTTGTATACCCATTAGCCTATATAAAAGCCTTGGGCATGGCAGCTCAGACCCTTTTTACTACATTAGCCTACTAATCTAGTCAGCTTGTATGTATTTTCAGGAATTGGACATTGCAATGATTTTAGGTCTGTGAGTTGTTACTTTCAGCCTTGGGCCAAAGGGAAAACAGCTCAAACGGGCTGAAAAGACCAGTGCAAGCTTGGCATAGTTTTAAGGTCAAATAGCTCAAGGTCCACGAGGGACAGAAATGAATGCTTTACACTGTCTGAAAGATTTGGATTACAGCTTTCATATGTCAAAAAGCATTAATCTCTGACTCTAGTGGTGTGTGAATTACCTGTTGCTGGAAGACTGTCTTCTGTTTCAGAGGTACTTGCTGGTACTGAAGTAGGTGGCTTTCAGAAATGTAAAGTATTTAAAATTATGATATTGGACCAATGAACTGCAGGAAGACATTTTTCTGAATAAAATCTCCTCTAGAAAATAAAATCAGCCAGCTCATCTTGATTAGCTTGGTCTGAAATAGCTAAGTCAGGAGTGTAGAGATCTAAAATCCAGACCTATGGCTTTCAAGCCTAGAAGTCACCAGTATTGTCAACTATTCTGACTTGGCATATAATATACCTGTAAAATTTCACAGTGTGTGTCTGCATCCGGTCTGTATCTCATTAGCTGCACAACAAACACCTAGGTTCCACTGGCATTTTCCTTTATAAAGTGGTTTCCTGTGTCAGGGAATGATACCTTAACATATCTTCAAGCACTCTTGCACACTAGACTAGTGCACAGGGAGGACCCCTGCCATTTTCTTTATTTGAATAGGTGTAGTCTTTAAGGTAGTACTGGAAGATGCTACCTTAAATTAGGTAAGATAGTATTTTAAGGCTTTATTCAGTAAATGCTTCTTTTCCCTTTTCTTTGATTGTATCTTATGACATGCCAGAAAGGTAGCCCCTAATTAATTGAGATTCAACACCCCTTGAATTTTTCGAGTGCTGTTTCAAGCACTGGTTATTGCTCCCAAAAAGTTCAATGCAGATTTCTACAGATCTTATTGTCTGCTGATTTCCATCATCCCATTGGCCATGCTTCGGAGGAGGCATTCCTGTATTGAAACAGAAAACTTCACTTCTATAGGATTGCAATTACTATAGCCTGCCCATCCACAGCCTATAAAAACACATTGTCCCTGTTTCCTAATGTTAGAATGATCTGAGTGGACAGTATATTACTAGTTATGCTTTGAAGCACTTACCTTGCCTGAGGAGCCATATACTAAATATTTAATTAATTTGAATTATAAAGCATGCAGCCTCATCTGTGGAAGGGCCTTAAACAGACAGCTGACAAGGAGAAAGCTCTTCAGGGTATAATAAAGTAAAACTGCTGTGCCCTCCAGAACACTAGGCAATAGGCTTAATCACAAAATAAATCCCAAAAATATAAAAAAATTCTGAAAGCCTGAGGTATAATAAAAAGGAACAAATAATCAGTCAGGAATCAGCCATATGGATAATATCATCATATGCAGTAGTATTTGAGGAATTCAGCAACAGCGCATTGAACATTTGATAGAAATCTCCTTTGTATTAATAAGTATAATATATTCAGGGTATGACGTGAACACTCTAGGACTTTTAATGACCAGTGATGAAAAATAAAATGTATTTTCCAGGTGTAGCAGTTGGAAAAACTATCTGCGTAATGAGTACAAAGAACTTGACTTACAATCAGATTGAAGAATTTATTTATGTAAAATACCTGGCTTCATACTTCTTTGGCTGTTTTTCCTCACAGCAGCCTTGAACAGAATGTTACATTTACCAAAGCCAATGAATTCAGAAAGAGTATCTTGCTTTTAGTACATCTAGCTGGGATTTTCCATAGTTTCCATATGGGTGTACAAGGGAATCTCTAGCAAAACTTACACATCGGGAGCCTCTCAGAAGGAATAAAAATGCTACATTAAATATGCTAGCTGCCCTTGTAGTTTTACACTGATAGATCTTTAGTAGGTTTACAGGAATGAGTGTGTTCAACCAGTGGGAAAGGGAGCTTGGAGAAGACTGACTCAATGTACTCTACCTTACACCCCTCATCTACCTCCATACGTGGAATTTTGAGGGGCTGACCTGTTGGCAGCATCCTGATTGTTTGCAGCTGCTGGAACCAGGAGTGGAGGCTGGGGGTCCTGGTGTTAACCACAGCCATTGCCATTGCCTCCCAGTGGCTGTGTGGTACGAATGCATTTTCAGCCAAGAGGTAAGAAATAAGGTCTTGCTGAAAACAACTTCTTGTTGCCCTCACCAAGAACTCCTGTAGTATGAACATTTTCCTTCTGAAAGCCTTTTGTGCTAATTTTATTAGCAAGGACATTTCAATGTCATTTGTGTGCTTCTGACTTCCCATTTTCCAGGCATTTCCTTTCAGAACAGATTTATTTTGCTCAGCAGTCTTCACCAGCACTCTGCCAAAGTGCACCAAATAGCTCCACTGCTGGTTTTATATGTTCATTTACCTGCTTGTGAGATCTACACAGTGGAAGGGATAATCCAGCACTACCCTGATCTTTCCCATCTAAGACCTAAAAACAGATGGAGATAGGACATTGTCAAACCACTCAAATGACCTTCTCTAACAGCAACCTCTGCAGAGTCCCAACCTGCGGTTCAGATTTATCTCTACAGGGAAAAAAGTTAAAAGAGATGTTCTGGACTGTGTGTCTTCTAGCAGTGCCAATAGCTTCACCTTTCGTTCGTCTTTCCATTACAGTGCAGTTTCTGAGGTGTCTCAGAGAGGGAGATGTGGGAGAGTTTAAAGCCTAATTTGGAGAAGGCAGCAGGGGTGCGTGGTTTGCAAGGTTGAAAAAAGCATAGGACTTGGCAGGGTCAGTGCCTATTCCATCTGTTGTTCAGGCAGAGGAAGCCCTTGCCAAGGACACTTACAGGGAGCACAGAGAGTAGAAGTGCTTGTTCTACAGAACAAGAAACCCCCCCAAAAGACTCTATCATTAATCAGGCAATGGGATTATTTTCTAGGTGGGAAATCTTTGTAATTTCAGCAGTAAGACAAATAATACCCCTATTGGTGGGCTGGTTCCTGGAGTCAGGTACTTCCAGCACTGCATGTGGTGCCATAGAAACCAGTCATGGCATCTGCCCAACTGCTTGGCAAAACCAGGCTAGAATTAGGTTCAGCTACAGTTTTTAAATCCATAGCCTCCTGCGTGCAATTTCAGGCTTTAAGTTAATGACTTGGCACCAGTACCGTTCACAACAGCTTTGGTTTTGGATTTCAGCAAGTGGTTTTACAATACGTCACCATGGGATTAAATGGAAGTTTGTTAGAAGAATGAATCTTGTTTTCTTTTAGATTTACTTTTATTGAAATGAAGCCCATTTTTGTAGATGTACAGTATTATTTCTTTGTATTAATCTATATTGACAAGAATGTACTCCATAATTAATGCATAGCAAGACTTGCTCCCCATTTCTAAATGGCATTTTAACTGTTACAGTGTAACCAATCACATGAAAAGGGAAATGGTGTTTGAAATCAGAATTTTTGGTGTGCGAGATCATCCTGAATAAAGGCTGCTGTGAAAACAGTATGTGTGGAAATTCATTTTACCAGCAGTTTTGGAAGCAAACTGTGGTGGGCAGGAGTTTAAATGGTTAAGCTATTAAAGGATTTTCTATATGCAATATTTTCACATAAAAGTATCACTACTGAGTACTGTGATTCATATGCGATACATCACAAAAATGCCATGGATTCCTTGCTGCAATTTCAGCATTACAATCTTAGTAAAACTTATGTCTGCTACTCATTAATCTAAGCACTACCCATCTATTGTTCTTGTGGAATTTGGAAACTGAAATAAAAAAAAAAGTATATATATAGATTCTTGTATTATTGAAAAACATGAGAATACAAAGATTACTCCATCTAAAATAAGTTTCCACACAGGCTGAATATATTTCCTTCAAGTGCATGACTGATTACTATGAACAGCCAGACCAGAGAGCCATGTCCCCGATGCCTTCTCCAGAGGATTCTTGTGTGACAGTGTACTAACCAATTTGTATTAACCAATTTGGTCCTGTTTCTCTTTTCCTCAGAAAGAGCCATATTGCTCTTCAGTAATGAAGCTTCTCTAATGAGGAAAGAAATTAAGGTCAACAGATTATCAGTGGCTACTAGCTTTTCATGGTTCCACTGATTTATCTGCAGCTCTGATAAATCTCCCTGGCTGAAACCAGTTATCTCCCATAAAACTGAACATGTATAAACAGGTATGCTAACCTGAAGTGACACTATAGAATGGGGGTGCCTTACCATTTTACTTTGCTTCATGCCTGTGTGGGTTTAACTATAGATGTATGCTTTTAGCTTTAGGGTGGATAATGATAATGAACAGCTGGACTGATCTTTCTCTTCCTGCCTTCTATTTGATGGCTTTGGTAATGACTGATTGCCATGGAAACCATTAACTGGCACCTTCTGTAATTCCTGTCTTTCCAATCAAATGGAGATGCCAGACAGATTACTGACAAGCAGATACTTCCATTTAAACAAGCAAGCTCATATGGAGAAAGCAAGCAAGACCTTTGAAATCCCATAGGTTCTGCAGCATCTTTGTTATCCACCTTGTCTTTTGAGCTGCAAGCTATCCAGGAAATGTTTGCCAAAGTAATGCTGATACTACAGGGGATGTCAGAGTTGAGAATATATCCAAGAGAAATAAAAACCCCCATTCCACAGTAGAATAGAAAACTTCCCTTGTGAACACTCCACTTCAGATGTCAAGAAACACTTGCCCTCAAAAGGCAGTCTTCCTCCGTTAGACACCACTTTCCTAGCTTGTCACCACATCAGATACATCTCATGTACGCAAAACATAGCCAAATAACAAACATGCTTCTGTCCTGCATTTTTTCATCCTGTGCCCCCAACTTACCCCTGTCTACTGACATGTATCTTTCTGTAACCTTTCCACTTCCTTTTACTTACCAGATACTGCACTGAAGTCATTCTACTTATCAGATACTGCACTGAAGTCATTCTCACAGGAGCTTCTGGTTACAAGGGAAGTGGCAAACCCATGGCTTGCTTTGCAAAGGCACAGCAACCCCAAACAGACTGCAGAGTAACAGCCAGATGCTCTGTGCCTCAGAATAAAAAAAAATCAATGCCATTACTGCCTTCCGGCATCCAGCAAAGGAGTTCTAGTGGCTTTCATATGCTTATTAGTAGCTGGGGAAAATTTATATTTATTGGCACTGGAAAACAGTGGAAGATCTTAAGTCCTATACCAAAGAACAAGTGTAACAAAATAAAGGAGAACAACCTTGCAGACACATTGCATTTTTCATTTCTTTTCATTGAATCACAATAACTAGGGTTGTAAAGGACCTTAAGATCATCAAATTCCAACCCCCTGCCATGGGCAGGGACACCTCACACTAAACCATGTCACTCAAGGCTCTTTTCATGTGTGTTGTTAGCTCATTACCTCACATGTATAGCTGATGAACAAGGTATGAGGAGGAGAAGACAATCAAAAAAACCACGTAAACTTGAGAGTTATTGAGCCTACTATTCCAGTCATGCACTGTAAGATACATAAAATATAAAACTGCCTAACATTATTTGAAGGGTTTTTACTTACACTGCTATACTGAAATACCCTAACATACCCACTGCTTTAGATAAAAAA
This sequence comes from Agapornis roseicollis, assembly GCA_002631895.1. Lineage (NCBI taxonomy): Eukaryota > Metazoa > Chordata > Aves > Psittaciformes > Psittacidae > Agapornis > Agapornis roseicollis. The sequence goes on from NDXB01016545.1 coordinate 124,057, forward strand.
CACCAAGCCCAACCATACATTCTGTTAATAATTCAATATTCTTTAATATTAATAATTTATAAAATTGTTAAATATTTAAATTGCATGAATGTCAGAATTATTTCAGTAACAGACTGAAATGAAAGCTCTTTAGAGAGCTACTGATTGCCCTGATATACAAGGGCTGGAAGCAAATTTACTGCAGTATTAACTCAAGTCTATGAAAGGCACCTTAACACAGAAGTCAGCTTAGATAAACAGTGAACAATTTTTGATAAATTAAAGCAAATGAAACAGAATGCTATTTGAGTCTAACTGCAGTTCTAAACCCTGAAGACTGAGTCCAGGTGTTAATGCATATATATTTGCATAACTAGAAAGTTTTGACAAATCAATGAGCATCTTTTCATCCAATTCAGGTTAGGGGTCACCTGACGAGTCTTCTTCAGCTAGTCTCATAAAATTTATGCAGCAAAATTTGTCTTCTAATGGCAATCAAGCAGGATCAAAGTACCATGCTTCTGTATTACATCTTTCATATGAACCAAACAAAGAACGTCTTTTTAACTAAGAGGGCAGTTACTGGCTTTTAAAATCCAAGAAATGTTTTCCCTTCAATTGTAACAGCACAGAAAAACGTATGGAACCTGGAAGCTGGTATAAACTATTCCAGCTGATTTCAGATTTTAAAAGAGGCAAGAACTTCACTGAACATCATGCTGAAACTTAAAAAAGTTACAGAAACAGAAGCATCACTCAGCTGTCCAAGTTCTGCAACTCTCAGCAATACAGCCAGCTTCTAGAAATTTCCAGAAATTTATGACACAGAAAAGCTGCTGTTCTTCTCCATCCTTTCACAAACCAGGCTTGAACAAAAGACACAGGAATAAATATGAGAAAGTCTTAACCGTTGATGTTTAAATAGAGCAGAACCAAGTCTGCTGCCATCACCTGAATTCACAAGAGAGGATGAAGTTCCTGCAAAAAGAAGCTTATCACTGAACAGAGACCAGCAATAATTAGGAAGGATATCTGTTGGTAGACATATCAGAGACAAGGGTAAATACACTGTAATAGAAAACAGAGGCTTTTTAGGAGATGAAAAGTTTATTTAAAAACTGTGAACATTTAACCAAAACAATTTTACACTATTTCTATTTTCTACAGAAATACAGTAACTTACAGCTGTACTTAGTCCATTGTCACTAATGCATATAAAAAACAAGTCTGCTTGTTTCTTGGAGGAAAAAAAAAATAAATCTATTTACCACCACCACTAAAATTGTACCTGTAGATTTTAGAAGATATCTGCATAGAATAGTGAGGGCTTAGGGGTGATCTGTTTTTTCAACTTATTTTTTTATGTTGTACTACTGGGATATATAAAAAATCATTAACATGCAATACAAAATGTTTGAGATAGAACAACGCAAAACTCAGTGTGCACAACTGTAAAGCAGTGCTAGGATGCCCCCTATGTTTCTAACTAGACATCAGACAACTGAACATTTTACATGGTGGAATCTCAATTTCCCTTCATGTCAAGCCTGGATTTATAACCATGAAAATCTGTACTTGGCTAGGTTCCACTGAAGACGGATTAAAGGTGTGGAGAAAATTATCTCATACTAGATAACAAATCATTGTAGAACATCTCAAATTACCATTAAGTAGATGCATTTAAAAAAGGATATTAGCTGTTGCTTAGTTATAAGCATTTATGAGATGCCAGGGTGACAAAAGTGCAGTTGCACCATAAAATGTATATAGAATGCCTGAAGAACAGCAACACTTAACCCATTCACTATTTATTAAGACTTTTGCCCTTCAATATTGCATCAGTTATCACATGGCACTTAAAAGTTTTCCATTCATCCCCAAATACCTGGTGTAAAACTCAGGCATTGACCTACATGCTACTGATATACAATACTTCTCAACTAAGCTATGAGCCTGGTTTGCACACAGGTGTGTTGTATGAAACCTTTTTCCACTACAAAAGAGGAGGAAAAAAAAAAGAAAAGAAAAATAGAGGGTTAGGGGAGAATGGAAAAAGAGGGGAGTAAAGGTGAGGGGAGTGAAGCTGGGGAGGGCAGGAAAGGGAAAAAAGGAAGCTTTCTTAGCTTTTTATACCCTGTAGTGTTTCTCTCTAACTGCCCTTTTAAACCTGTAATATTCCACGATCATATACAGCTTCTCCTCAACCACAGGGCTAATAAACATACACTACCCAACCCTTTTCCTTGAAGTCATGAATACAACCATTTGCAAAAGACCAAGAAGTCACTTACAATCCAGCACACTAGATATGCAGAAATTACCCCATAGCAGCTGATAGCCTCTCTCCAGCATGGTTTGATCCTAAGCCAGTGGGAATTTTGTCACTCATTTTAATAGATGTAGAATTCAAGCACTCAGAACAGAAGCAAACTAATGACCAGATCTTGCAAATTATTTCTATACAAGGACCCTGGAGAGTTTATTACTTGTTCATACCAAGGTTTCTGATTTAAAGAATCCCCAGATTAAGTAAACCAAGATTGCACATATTGACTCAGGCCTTTCTTACATAGTCTACCTTCTGTTCTACCAGTTAGTACGAGAAAATGAAAATGAAAACAACCAAACCAACCAACCAACACCCCCTTCCCCCCCAAAAAAAACCCCAACAAACTAAAACCCAAGAACCAAACCCTAACCCCCCAAGAGAAAAAAACAAAGCAACCTAGCCTGAACATGTCCTTGCTTTTTTAAGTTTTGTATTTCAGATGATGAGCAATATGTTCAGAAATGCCCTGTGGTTCTAAGTGCTCATTTTAGATAATTTGGAATGAATCACACTGTTTAATAGGAGACAGGAAAGGTGCTAGCATTTTCCAGTAATACTGAGCCCTTTAAGGAGAGCTCTCAAATCCAGTAATTCAAAATAAAAAGACATTAAAAATTATGAGTAACTTTGAAAATATTTTTAATGTGATTCATTTTTGCAAAAAGAATTGCACATAAAGTACCAAAAAGACTACTTGTTGTTTGTATTCGAACACCAATTTCAATTGCTAGTTTGTGTCTGATGTACTTTTCCCAATCTTTTGTGATGTATAAGCAATTTCATCCAAAATATGCCTGTCTGTTCTTTCATGGTGGATTCCTGAAAGGTATCTGCCAGGTAGAACACTGGCTGAGCACTTCCAGTTCTCCCAGCTTGCAACTTCACCACCTCAAACACTTCCTTTGAGCACTTTGAATACCACAGCTAATAATCTGGTTTGGGTATGCACACTCTGGCCCAAATATCATGAAGGTAAGGCAAAGTAAGCCATTGAGGAGAAGCTTTCAGCATAAGCCCTGGCACTGGCAACGATCCTGCTAGATTCAGACTTAAGACAGGTCTTCCACAGAAGAGTTCTGTTCACAGATCACCAGCTTTATATGAGTATAGCCATACAGAGGAGATTTCTGCCTTTTTCACAGGACATAAATACAGTTCCACCACCCATCCATCCACCCAAACACACATGAACACTTACTGTTGGAGAATAAATATAAATAATTTATTCATAGATAAGTTCTCTACTGATGATAAAAAAAAATAAAACAATCCCCTCTGAACAACAAAAAGATAAAACAATCCCCCTCAAAAAAGAACTCATCACATGATAAAATGAGACCTGTGGAAAACAAACTTAGTGCTTTACATTCACTATCCTGTGGCACACTGGTTGTTTATCAGATTACTTTCCAGTGTCCTACTGTCCTGCCATAATATTATGTTTCCTGCCACAAAATTTACCATTTCTCTAGTTTATCTGCACTGGAAATCTACATAAATTTTACAGTGATCACAACTATGTATCTGAAAATGTTTCATAGAAAAAGTATTGCAAAATATTAAACCAACTGTATTTCCCCCTAATACGAAAGCTGTGAGAATTAAGTATTTTTTCAGGTATCTTGATAAAATAAGCATTTTTCTCTATGCAGAAGAGTACTTTGATGGACACGAGAGTGTTAGAAAATTAGTGTTTAATGGCTCACTTGAACATTGTAGTGCTGTCACTACCTTGGAACTTAAAACCATTTAAGACACCTACTATTTTTATTACATGAAATTAAAGACAATGTTCTTAAGCACACTTTTCAAGATGGCTACTCAGTTTTGAATGTAGCCACTTCAAAAAAGAAAACAAAAGGGAATGAACACCGTAGGCATAAATATATTTTGTCTTCTAAAACAAGTTCTGGTACCTTGTATCATTTATGTCATATTTTCAGTTACAGGTAGTATTCTCTTAAAAACACCCAAACATTTATCTACTCATTCTACACAGGCATTCAGGAAATCTTACTGTATTAATGATGTACCAATTTCATATCCTTATTCACAATGAATGTACAAGTGTACCTTATCCAAGAAGTGCTCTCTGTTTCACCATAAATATATTCTGTTAAGAAAGCGTACTGTGAAGAAAATATACACCTCACTGTGGGTTCTCCCTACCTTCATCTAGATACAGTAGGATTAACAAATGGTGCAGACAAAGATGGTTAATAAACTAGACTTCAGCTGAACCCTGCTCTTCAGAATGGCTGTATTGTACATAAGCATCTGCCAGCTACCAACAACTAAAAGCTTTCGCAATTTTTGTATTCGCACTCCTAGCAAAAGATCTTTAAAAAAATAAATCTACGATACATAGTGCATCAACAGAGATACTATAAAAAGCTTCCCCATCATTACAACTTAGGTCTTTGTGATATAGTGACTACCCTACTGAATAGTACTACAGAACTCAGAGAAGAAACCCAGCAACTATCAGGAGCTTCCCATAAGACTGCAACAGCAATTCAATATACAGAATAACAATATGATGCAGATGAGATAGATGAATGAAAGGTCTAGTGTGAATCATTAGGTACAGTATTAGCATATGGGTAGATATAAAACACTTTCCTAGATGAAAAAAAACAAACAACCAAAAACCTTAAAACCTGGTTATTATATGTTTAGCTTTTTTTTTGTTGTTTTTTTTTGTTTTGTTTTGTTTTTTTTTTTTCCTTTAAATTGATAATTATAAACCATAAAAATGTACCCTAATTCACTACAATATACTATGCCCTGAGAAGTAGCATTACACACTAGTAAAAGCCACTAGAAAGTGTCTGGTCTATAATTCAAAAAGCATAAGCTGTCTACAAGGAATTTGTTGGAAGCACATACTTCCTCCATTTTTCAGCAATGCATTACTTTTTCAGAGGAATATATTAATGAAAGTTTATGCTAATTCTAGTTTACCCAACCTTAACTACAAGAGTTTATTTTTTTATCTTTTCCTCTCCTTTTAACTCTCCTGGGGAAACTAGATGGCTTCATAGGTAAAGCTCTTACTTTGCACCCCATAAAGAGGACGCAGGCCTAGTATGAGGTTCTGAAAAAACTAAGCCTGACAAGCTCCAAGTAAGGACATCAATGAGAGCTACTTTCTGGGAGGTAGTCCACTAGCTAAACACAAAATGAGGGCACCTCACCAATGCTTTGCTACATTCTTCTTTGCTGGTTAGAAGAACAGAGAGAAGGCTGGGATGTAAACACACCCCTGATCACACAGGGGGAAAAAAGGGCAAATTACGTTAGACAGGGACAATGAACTTCCTTTGAAACCAATTTAAAGTTAAGTGCCTTTGAGAATAGGTGAGTCACCCTCTTTCCTTTGTATCTGACATTAATAAAACAGTAAGACCTAATTGTAAAGACCTCTCATCACCAAATGAGAACAGGACAAAAGTCACATCTGCATTTCACTTCACTGCTTCTTTTTCCAAAATTGCTCTAAAAGATACAACTCAGGAACTGTGGGGCTCCCCTCTCCTTCCCCCCCAGTAAGTGCAATGGTTCACTTCTTAGTAAATAAAAAAAAAAAAACCCTAAGGAACATTCTTCCCTCACAGAAGACCAAACAAAGCTAAACAAATAACCCTGTCTGTCCAGAAATTCATCAAGTCTCTGAAGACTCATCACTTAAATTGCTCTGTGGTAGTCACATCTTGATCATTGTATTATGTTATCCTGAAGAACTATGCTTGTTGAGTCTGGCTATGCAGACAAGCCTTTCCAAAACCCTTCGTTTCTACTCATCAATACCATACTGTACTGTTTTAAAAATTCTTTAATACTCTACCTAGGAAAAACAAACAAAAACCCAACCAACCAACTTACTCCTGTCCATACAGACTAGCTACACATTTTAATTAAGCAGCACTAACATAAAACTGAAAATACCAGAAATTTTGCTTGTAAGAGAGAATCTAAACTTTCTCACTATAGCATGAATTTGCTTATTTGTTTTAAGCAAGTTCCATACAAAGTAATTAATCAAACAGAATAAACCAACAATTTACTTTTCTGCCTCTTTAAATGACACAAGGGTTTAGTTGTATAGAGGACAAGTAAGAAGTCAACAAAACACTAATATGCAAGCATGAATAGATTAACAAATATTAATCAGAGCAGCTATAGTAAAGCATTCCAATAACAACTTTAAACAAGTTTTATTATTGTAGCTATCTTTAATGCTGCATGTGTTGCTCCAGTGACTGTAAGACTCAAGATATCCAAATGCCAAGGAAATAACAGTGAAGGTATTTAGCAGCAAAGAATTCAACTTCTTAAAAATGTGATTCCTTCTATTCTAATATCTTTAGTTTCAGATTACATTTGTTCCTCAAACCCCTTTGTTTCTAGCATAAAGAAATACCTACAAAGATTAACCCAGTGAATAAGAAAAAATTGCATCAATTCAAATGACACTACAGCAGACAACAAAATTAGTAAAGATACTGAACTTCATATAAAGCCTTTTACAGGCATAAAAGTTTGATTTTATAGTTGAAGGAATTTCATAGAATAAGAGACTTGTATTCTGCAACTTCTGTTGGACACTTTCTCTGCAAGAATGTTCACCGAGTACATTATAATTCTCTGACCTCTGAAACACAAAACAATTGCAATTCTTTACTTAAGATAGCTGTACTCAGTCACCTTTATGTGTAATACGCGTAATTACCAATGGCCTGAAACCATTTCTATTTTCTTCCAGCAGTGGCCAAGAGGGACTCTGTATACTGAATGGTTAGACAGGTATGTTCCAAAGACCATAGTTCCAGAACATCCCACAGTTGTGAGCTTAATGTAATTTTTGGGAAGCGTCTCTTCAATCATTTCATGTAAGTGGCTTCAGGACATTGACAGCTTGAAGTAATTTAGTTATATATTTTCTTCTTTCATATAATCTATAGTTACGATGAAAAAATTAAAGCATGATTTTGACAGCTTGTTGTTTGTATTTCTTTCAAAGAGAAAGATAAGACTTGTTTTCATTTCACTTTTAGTTCACTTTTCTGCGTTGCAGACTCCGGTCTGCAAACACTTCTAAATGTGGCTATTCTCACTGGATTTAAAAAAAGTAAGTAGTACTTCCACCAGGTGTAGGCTTTAAAAACCCACAGTTAAGTCATACTGAGCCACCCATATTTTGTAAAAGTAAGTAATATTGATCAACTCTAATCAGAGCTCTCAGAACATTTTCCAAGTATGAAAATAGAATGCAGCTCTGTTCAGTTACACACGACCAAAACTTGTCTTCATACATGCATGTGTAACTTGCGCTGACATGAATAGGAACTGCACAAATGTTTATGAGGACAGCTGCTGGATTTGTTTATGAAGGCAAGATTGTAAAATTCAATAGCACAGTAATTCCATGATACAGTTCTCAGAAAGCTACCTAAGCCTCCAGGTAATAGTCTGGAAGAAATATATAATAGGTTTCAAGTCAGATTCTAATACAGATCTTTTCCTCTAAACCCCTCAATCACTCTAGTGCATGAAGAGACCATCTCTTCCCTTCCACAGTTCAAGAAATACTTCTTATCTTGCTCCCACTTCCCAGCCTGCTCCTGGCACTAATATTTTTCTCGTGAACAGGTAAGTTTTGCTAAGGTAAATGGAACACACAACTGTGTTACTGTTGAAGTAATCTAGGACCAACAGCATGATTCCTAATACACTGCCAGCTGACTTCATGCTTCCCAGGTTCATATTAGTCATTAATGGTATACTGTTAGTCAAGTTGACCCAGGCTACCATACATGCTATGCATCAAGTCCTCTGGACTGGGTAAAACTTCTTGCTCAAGTTAAGTTTTTAAGTACAGGCTCCAGTTTGTAACTGAACCTACCCATTTGTCAGTGGTCATAGAGACAACATCTTATGATGAAATTAGCATCTGAAGCCATTCCCACACCTCCTTCATGTATTGACTTTGCTCTTCTGCAACTAAAATCAAGACAACATCCCAAAGCACCTCAAAACAAAATGCCATGTGTAGTAGGTCCCCATCTATACAGAGACAGGTGTGGATATCCACTAAGACAAAGCTTTGCCATGAAGATACTCAAGCCTAGGTCAGTCTTATCTAGGTACTGTAAACAGAAGACTGTACATTTAGAAATGTTTTTGTTAGTTACTCTGGTGCCTGAAATGAGTTACAAACATAATCTCTAAGACTAGAGGTGGCCTATGTTCATTCTGAAATGCAAGAGTAACCCCCATCCATCAAATTTTTTAGAACTGTTGGAACTCCACATTTCAAGTGCCTTTTTTTTTTCCAAATAATACCTCAGGTTTTTTTCTCCCTCATTGTTGCTCTCTCTACCCATCAGAAACAGCAGCTTGAAACTTAGCACTGTCAGGAGGCACTTTGGGCAGGAGAAACATACAGCGATTTTGGCGAAGAGTCTAGCTTGAAAATCTAATCCCCTATGAATAGTCTGCTTGGAACACAGGTGATGTTACCATTACACAAACTTATACAATTGTAAAAAGTTTATCCCCTGGGTCTTTGGACAAGCACAATTCATTGAGTTACTGTAAAAAAATCCCTTATATAGACAAGTTCCAAGGAAATGACAAAATAAACCATTCATGTTTAATTTCACTGGACTAGAAACATGTTTGAAATTCCCTTACAGTTTACAGTTATGTAAACAGAGATGTATGGTTAGAGAAGTGCTTTTAAGGAAGAGTAAAAAAAAATAAACCCACAAACAATCCAGAACAAAAATGCAAAAAACAATTCAACAAAGACTGAAGCTCTACAAGAGAACAAAAGTGAAGAGATAGTTCCCTCCTGCTGACTACTTTTGGGATTGTACAGTGACCAGTCAGAAGAATTACTTTTTATTCCATCATGTATTTAAGTGACCTTAGTTAAGGACACGTTAGCAATATGTGATTTAGCAGGCTGAGATTCTGTAGTGTACATAATACATTCAGAAACGTGTGTTGAGTGTCATTAATTCTGGATTGTTGAGATAAAATAAATAAATAAATACCAAGTAGGTAATGAAGGTAAAGTAGTCTAAGAAAATTATTTTCAAATATATCTCTGAATATAAGTGTGAACATGTGTTTGAACTATTTTCTGCCACATTTTCCTCTATCTGCTTTTCATGATTTCAACTTCATAGACTTTCTTATCAAACTCATATAAGAACTAGTAAGCAAACAAAAACCCGGTTACCATAGTAGAAGGCTCCAATACCATTAAAAGAGCCCTAAGAAAGAAACCCTGCAGTCTGATGTTCTACCAAAGGTTGCTAAAACAAAAGTAATAGCACTCACCAAATACAGTTTGAATCCAATGAAGTATTAGCAAGGTGACACTATAGCAAAGAGGATCAACCTGGAAACATGTTTAGGACATACAGACAGATCCTCTTACTCTTTTTCCAGACATTGTTTCAAAAACATTTCAGACTTTTTTTTCTCTCACACTTTGTTGTTATTGTTTTAAAGCCAATGATTCAGAGTCCACCTTAATGCAGAAGTAAGAAATAAGAATATGTCACGTAGAAAGCTGGCACAGAATGATTTGGTGAAAAGGTTAAGGAACAAACTGTATTTGCTTACTAAAAAAGTACACCAGTTCTTTAATAAATAAAGTGACAGACTTCTACTGTGAATATGATCTCTAAGACTGACCATTAAAAGAGTGGAAAACACATGGTTAGCTAAAACTTGCAATCAAGACATGCATTTGTGTCTGAAAAGAGAATATTGCACTAAAAGAAGAACCCTGTAGGCTTTAAACACTCTCTTCACTGACCTAAAAAAGTAACTAACCATTTCCTATAAGCAGTAGCAAACCTGGCTTGATCCACATCCCTGCAAGTTGATAATACTTCATTAATGAACTGGTATTCCATTTCTGAACCAAAAGAGTCCTGCACAGGAGCACGTTTCAGGCGTTTTGTTTCTTGGGTATAAACTTGTTTGCTGCTGGATTCATTCAAACCATCAACCTCCATAGCTTGTGCCATGTGACTTATCGCAGGACTGTAGTGGGAATTATTCAATGTTTCATCATGGCTGCCCACAGATGATACCACTGCACTCAGAAGAGGAAGTCTGTTCCTTAGGTGGTGCTGAAGGTAGAACACACACCTTCTTCAGGGTAAAAGGAAGGAAGGAAGGAAAAAAAAAAAAAGAATAAAAAGTCACGCACTGAAAATGATCTGCTGTTGCTGCTGAACTGCTTCAGTTCATTTGCCACCCTTCCAGATTCCACCCCCAAGACAAAATCTGCAGTCACTGCTCACACTCTACACAAAAAAGATTTGGTGTCACTCTGGCAAATCTGCTGTTACCTACTCAGGCACATAAGCGTAGCTGCCAAAGCAGCAGTTTTCTGCAGTTGATCCATCTTCTGCCTATCTTTCGCCTTTTAAACATTTTAAGGCTGACCAACAGTATCCTGTGTCTCTTGCACAAACTATAGGGTCAAGTAGAGCTTACATCAAGTAATTCTTTTCCTGGGTGGTACCTTTTAAAATCGGAGCAACAATTTGTCTAGAAACATCACACAAAGCACATTCCACAACCAGAAGGACACTCTTGACCAAGTCCTCTTACCTATGACACCACAAGGTTTCATGCCCTGGATAAGTATCAATCAGTTCAGTGCAGAGCTCCAACTCTTCCTCTAAATGGCGGGGTAGATCCACGCTCTGCTCCTCTGCACAGGCAGCTGCTGCCCCTGCACTCTCCTCCTCCTTTAGAAGGCTAGGGGTCTGCATGTTTACCATCCGATTTTGTAACAGTAAATTATTGTCAGTCACAGTTCTGCCTATCAAGGAATTGAGTAAGAACTGGCGGTAATGAAATCCACTATGGTCTGAGACATGCATGGATACCCAATACTTAGTGGATGAAAGTTCATCAAGGAGAACCTGAAACAAAAAGCAGTGACAGGTATCAATCAGTATAATTTACCACCATTTCTATATTAAAGCAAACTCTTCTCTGGGGATTTCAGCCACTGTGACAATGATTTAAAAACACACATAAAAAAAATGAAGTATCACTAAGCTTTTTCTACTGTGTGCTAACAAGTATCTTGGCATCCCTGCACAAAAGAAATTACACTTCTTCCAAACTCTAAAAAGGAAGGTGTCTCAGAAACCTTCCCACAGGATGAGGAAAAAAAAAAAAAAAGGAAGAGGATTTAAAATAATTTGCTTTCATTTTTCAGGAAACAATGTCCACCACTAACACATTCCTAGAGCCTGTGGAATACGAAACTATTTGTCCTTAACTAAGTTGCTTACTTGGTAGTTGGTGGAAAAAAATGAAGTCCTGGAAAAGCTCTCACAATAACTGTGTTAAATACTTCCATTGGTGAGTACAGCTGTATTGGTAACTCTGCTGGAACCTAGAAAGTTTCTCTTAATGTTTTTAAACCTTCAAAAATTATTTCTGGCAAGACAGGTGAAATTGGGTAACGGGCAAAGCTTCTTTTACTTTATTTATTATAAGTAAGGGTTATATTTATTTAACCTTTTTCCTCACATTGCTCTTTCTCTGGAGTTTAATGTCTCCAGAGATCAAAACTACCTTTTTCATTTACTTCTTTAGATATAACCTTACTGGTTATAATCTTGCTTTTAGTCTCTTTTCTAAGCTATGTACACCACTTAACATGACCAGCTGATGCAAAGCAACTTTCATAGGCACAAATATTTCTTTTTAAACCTGCTGCATCAGAGGCACAGGCTCCCACAAAGAAAACTATGGAAATATGGAAGGCTAGTTATACACCTTTTTTGTGATGTGGCTGTTGTGAAAAATATGAGAACAAATACAAACAGCGTAAATAGCACCTTCTACCTGAGTGGTAGAAGGTTTTTTAGGTCTTGCCAAGAGATACTAGGATCATCCTGGTTTTACAGATCAGCAAACCTAAGTGCACTATTAAATAACAGCCCACAGGGTATTCTTAAGAGCGCTGTACCTCCCCATCTCCAGTTTGCATTTTAAACCACAAGATCAGCTTCTCTATTCTCAGTAGGACAACACTTACTATTTTAGATTTCTGAGCACTAAAATTTAAAAGCTTATTAAAACCAAAGTAAGGCTCAATAGCAACATCAGAAAAATCAAACCAGTCTTTATTCAGCTGGATATGGCACTATGCACATCACATCCAACTTAAAACTCTGAAGAACCTGTTCACTTACCTAACATGTTTATGAATTAAAAAGTTACAGGGGAATAATGTCATTATGCACTTTAACTCCCTGCACAAAATAGTATTACTCTACCTGAACTAGAAAACCTCTTTTATAAGAGCAAGACAGAAGATTTGCCATTACATCCTGTGAGACACACAGAGAAAAAAATAAAAGGAGGAAAAAAATAGCTGCTCCTGTAGAAACCTCAGAGTAACGGAAGATGCTTCAAACAACTGGAGATAAAACAAAAAGCCAGCTAACATCTGACTTCCAGCAGTGGTTCTTTCTTATCAAGCCAGTTTTCCCCATTTTCACACCAAACAGCAAAAGCCCTTTGCCATTCTTTGAAGCAAAGAGGAAATTATATGAAAACACCTCCCTCCCCACTCTTGATTACCTTTTACAAAGGGCTCTCTCCCACTTTCAGTGGTGGGGCAAGTACCATGGAACTGGCATCCCACTCCAGAATAGGAGCCACCCATTAGCCTCTGCCTCAACATGTGGGTCTGCACGTGCTCTTACACCCTCCCTCACCTTGTGCTTGCTTTTTAAAGCGTTTACCCACCATAACATGCAGCCCAAAGCTTCCTCCTTGGTCTGGAACACTGGAGAAATGAAAAAGAACTGCATATGGGGAAAAAAACTTTCAAGGATAACCAGATAAATACGGCTATTTCCAGTCACATAGAAGATGCCTTTGGAGGCCCAGTCATCTAAGAAAAAGCCACAGCCTTATTGGTGATGTCTACAGGAAAAATTACTTCGTGTCTTAAGAACATACTTCTCTTTTCCTGGCATGACACAAGAGAAGTGATGCATAATGACAATCACCCCACCACTTGTTTTTTTGCTTGCCTTTTTATGCTAGGGTCTGGTCAGTGACCATGCTCGGAAGCTGAGGATTCCTATCTAAAGGAAACAAAACAGTTTGTCTGTCCTTGCTGAACTACATCCTGTTTTTGTACCTGCATGGTTTCTCCGAAGTGTCAATGTATATGACTTTTTACAGACTACACTGATAGTACTTACTCTGGTTCTCCGACTAATTTCACATCTAGCTACCAGTAGGTATCTTTAGCCTGTGTTCCTCCCCCATTAGCTTCCTGAACTACCACATGAAAGAGCTGAAGTCAAGTCTTCTTGTGTTTTATGGAGGCAACTACTCCAATATCAGAAAGATTAGATTGGTTTGGAGCAATCTACTATTGACAAATTCTCAGTTGATCTTAATGAACACTATTTGAACGCTATGTAAACTTGCTAATGTGGTTCAAATTCTGTAGGAAAAACAAATCCAAATTCCTATATTCAAACAATATTTTTTACAGTCTAGGGTAATAAAGAAGAAATATCTGCATCCTGTGAGAAGGCAACAGGGCCCAAACTTTCTCCTTTGGCATCTTCTTCACAGAGTCTGAACTGAGATTTAGTTTGCAGAAGCACTAGGATTACCCAAACCAAAGGAGAAACATCAACAAAACAAACCAACTAACCACCACCACCAACAAAAGCCCAAACACTAAACAAACCAAACCAAATAAAAAACCAAGAAACCAACCAAACCAAACAAAACAAGCCATACAAACCACACAAAACAGAACAAATCTATTGAACAACCTACCCCCTGAAATCCTCCAAAGCAGGATTTCAAAATGATAAATCTGTTTTGAGAAATCTTACTTCAAAGATAAAACAACATACACATTATATTTCTGAGCCTGGTTCCTTGTACACCGTAAGAAATACTACCTCAAACAAAGTTTGTATTAAAGCAGACATGTGGCCTTCAATAATACAGAATACCCTAATTTCAGTCAGTCTTGTAAGAACTAAATGGTTATAGAATTATAGTGACTGCTGCTTTTTCAGCAGTCCCAGTCTTGTGTCTCAGTGAAATTTTAACATGCTTTTAAAATATTCCAACACACTGGTTTTGGCTGGGATAGAGTTAATTTACTTCATAGTAGGTGATATGGGGTTATGTTTTGGACTTGTGGTGCAAACAGTGCTGATTAACTCAGAGATGTTTTAGTTACTAATGAGCAGCGCTTACACAGCCTCAAGAGTTCTGCTCCTCACACCACCAGCAAGGATCTGGGAGTGCACAAGGAGCTGGGAAGGGACACAGCGAGGACAGCTGACCCCAGCTGACCCAAGCAAGACATCAGAACATATGCCATCATGCACAGCATATAAAGCTGGGGAAAGAAGAATGAAAGGCGGCTATTTTGAATGATGGCACTGATCTTCCCAAGTAACCATTATGTGTGATGGAACCCTATTATCCTGGGGCTAGATGAACACCTGCCTGCCCACAATGAACTAATTCCTTGTCTTACTTTGCTTGTGAGCGCAGCTTTTGCTTTCCCTATTAAACTGCCTTTATCTCAACCCACAAGTTTTCTCACTTTTACTTTTCTGATTCTCCCTACATCCCACTGTGGGGGAGTGAGAGAGCAGCTGTGTGGTGCTTAGTTGCTGGGTGAGGTTACACCACACACATACTTGATACAAGTATGCTTGATAACCTGACATAAACTTGATAGGCAGAGAAGTCCAAATCCTGGTCTGCATCCCTCATGGAGTCTGGAAGATACTTGTGACTTACTACTAAGCTGATACAGCTATTCCTAAAGTTTCTCAGGTGACAATTAACAAGAAACATCAGTCAAACAGTATCTGTTGCTAGCAGTAGCCGGCCCATAATACAAAAATAATGGCTATACTCACTCAACAACCTCCACTAAATTCCTTCCTCACTCCCTTATGTATTTACAGCATGGCAGAATACAGAGGCTTCCATTAAAAATACGACATCACTGTATCAGCCTAATATTGACAGGGAATTCACCTAACAGATTAGAAAACACAGGATTATGAAACCACCTATATAATTTGAGAGCATGTCACATTAAATATTTCAAATTGCTCCATGTTTTAGATACTACCATATGATCTCAAATACTTGCCACCACAGATGTCTTCCCTGCTAGTACTGAAATAGCTTGATCAGGCCTCAGTTTAAATGCTGCCAAAAGATACCACTGGAGTTGTAGAAACAGGCTACAAGCACTACTACATTTTCTCTGAAATTCCTGCTGGCTTTATTTAATCTTTCAATATTTTGAAACCACAGAAAAGCTGAATAAGGTTATCAAAATGAGACATTACATTACACTATCAAAATAGTATCTATCATGTATTACCTTTTTCTCTAAAAGGAATGTATTCGCTATTATACTATACCTTGACAGTCAGCTTTCCCAAATGCTGCAAAACCCAGATGCGATGGGACCAGGCATTGTAGTTGCTTGGATATCTCCCAGCAGCTTCAGAGCAGACATTCATTTCCTCCTGCACTAGTCGGTGAATTCTCTCCGCAGGTGCTGCTCCCAAGTTTCCTTTAGTCACAAGACTGGGCAAGGAGTTCTCCTGAATGAGTTGTTGCAGCACCCATCGTCTAGTTAAACGATGCATAGTGTTAATGGTGAGAGCGCAATTTTAGGAGGGAAAAAAAAAAGTTTTTTTCATTTATATAAATCAATCAAACCTTTCTTTTACTTATCTGAACTAAACTATAACTAGATGATGAATAAGTACTAAAGCTAACTATATGAAGTCTTCTCATACTTTATCACTTTATTATCACACTCCAAAATAATTTATCTCTAGCTGTATCTACTCACGCACTGTAAATCATCATGGCTACTTATAGCATACTGAAAGAAAACAGAAGGAAACAGCAAATTAAAAAGAAAGGCAAGAACTGTCTGGATGTGATTTCTAATGAGCTCCTCTTTCAGAGACTTGTATAGCACTAAAGTATTCAACATGAGACAGAAAGAAGTGATTCAATAAAAAAAATTAACTCTGCTTTGTATTTTTTATATTTATCAGCACTGCACGTAATAGGCCAAATTAGTTTCTGTACATCACCAGCAGAAAGGAAGTGCATGAGACTCATAGTCTCAAGGGCTATAGGTATAAGCAAAACAAATAGTTCTTATTGCTCAATTACACATATTTAAGTGACCAAGATAAGCACATAGGGGGTGGGGTGGGGTGTAATTTTACTTTGGAATGACTTTTAGTTGCATTTCAGCAGCTTTTGTAGATGAGTACTTAGAGATGTATCCTTAATGTAACAGAAACATGCATTTGTAGACCCTACATAAAAAAGTCCTGAGAAAGGGACCAGAAAGGATGTGTAAGGCTTCCATGTAGCAGCATGTGTCAAGAGAATTGCAAAGGGCTCTTGCAGAACGTTCTGGAAACCTGGATATTCTATCCTCTGGTGTGTGACACAGAGGTTTTTCTGGTTTGTACTGGCTCATATCAGACCAAAACCCATTAACTGCTACTTTCAGAAAGGTGTCACTCCTGGTTAAAAGAAAAGAATACTTAAACATAATAAATAGTTTTCTTTAAAAAGATACTTTGGATTTGCAAACAATATGTAAAACTGCATATATATATATATATACATACATACACTTTTTTTCTTTTAAATCAGTAAGCTAACCACTCAAAAAAGTGATGTAATTCACCTGCTTTTTCTCTCATTTGAAAGCATTTATAATATTCTTGGTGACTGGTGTTTTTTATTTACACTGTGTCTTTTTCTTGGTTATTAAAGAAAAAAAAAGATCTAAACTACTGGAAGACAATATTAATGATCACTTATAAGTATGTAATTTTTAAACACAGCAGAAGTCACTAACAGTAGATTAAAGTATGTGTTCATATACTGGTTTCCTATGTAAGAATTGTTTTAACTAAAGATGTACAGCCAAACATACCATGATTTTTTCCTATTGATAATTTTATGTAATGTGGTAAATTTGAAGACTTAATTTTTTGCTTTTTGAAAATGTCTTTGATCCAAACATCACCACCTAGTATATTTTCACTTCAATCAGCAGACTTGCAAGAACTGTCAAACCTTAAAAATGTCTAGGCAAGAAAGATAAATGAGTAAATGAGACATTCCTTTAATAAAAGATAAATATTGCATTAGCATTGACTTCTCAGTAAAACCACAGAAAGCCAAATTATTTTGAGCTCCAAAATATCTCAATTTCTTAAAATAAGAATGTTCTACAAAATAATGAATGAAGATAAATTATATATACAGGAGCATGTGGGAAAAAAATAGAGGCGTTATAGGCTCTGTCAGTACAACAGAAGAAAAAAAATATGAAATTAAATCTGAACTACTTTCTATACTTTTTGCATGGAAGAAAAAAAAGACCAGCACAACCTCAGAAGATTTAAAATGTATTTTGGATGCCTATTGAATATCATGGTATTATTTAAGAGAAATAATGTTCTAAGAAAACATTTCCTGCAATAGAGCTGGAAAAAAGAAATCCAATTTGTTATGTCACCGTATGTATGTTCCTATTACTACTGCAGTTCCTGGAATTAGTGCAAATGAATGCAGGCTTATTCAGTGACAACTGCATAATCAATAAATATACAGACTGTATATGCACAAGATCTGTTTGAAACCTGCCCGAAAGTATAGTAACAGGCCATATAGAAAAATGGATGAAAGGTACTTTGATTTGTTTAGCAAATATATCTGCCATGTCTGAAAAAGAAAAAAAAAATGGGTATAATTTATAGAATTTTGTAATTCTCCCATCCTATTTTTTTCCACTTCCACCTGAAATTTGGTATAATGGAGAAAGAGGAAACATAGATTAATCATCATGCTGATGCAGAAAGAAAATTTTTTCTGCATGTTAGATGAGCAATCACAGTCAGCATGTTCAAATCCAAGCCAAACAGTTTTACAATCACCCTCAAATATTCTCTTTTGGTTTACGCAAATACAAGGAAGAACAATTTATAAAACTGAATACTCACAATTGAAGATTACATAGAAATTAGACAGAATTTTTTATTTCTACAAGATGTAGATGAATATCAAGGACCTACCATTCTAACTTCATAAAAATACAAATTCATCATCAGTGTTGTTGTTATATCACTGCTACCAAGAAAGAAATTAACAGAAATTAAGTAGGTGCTTATAAGTTAAAAAAAAACTCGGAGTATTTAATATACTATGTTCTAAGTTAAATTTGAGAATTTTAAGATCATGCGGTCACAAAGAAGAGTTTACCAATGACTCCCTCTTCCAAAAATTCATGTTATCAGCACAACTGAAGTTTTATTTGTGGTTTTCATAAGAATCCATCACTGGGGCATCAACTTTGCAGTTGTTCTAATGCTGGACACGGGAATGCAAACATTGTGAGCTGCTTTCTAAATGTGTTATACATGCAAATCTCTTTAAGGCTGTGTATAAAACGATGAGGCACCCTGTGGAAAACATATCATGAAAAAAAAAAAAAAAAAACACATATATACCAAGATTTGTTTTTTCATTTATTTAAAAAAAACCCCAAAGTTGAGTAACAGATACAGCACTCGGCTGTGCTACAGCTGTTTTACGTACACTCAGTCACGACTTGAGATGGTTAGCTTTGTGCCTCTGAGTAATTTTGGAGTTATATTTTCCAAAAATGTGCTCTGTTATTTTAATATTTACTAGTGATGACAATGACATTGCTTAAGTTAGAAATGATAAAAATAAATTCACTAAGCCAAAAAGACTTGGAATGGAGAAGAACCCAATTTTGGTTATAAAGATTAGCTTTTATATATTCTTGTTTGGAATGTGTGTAAACAAGCAATATAGTGATAAACTGGAACAGGGAAAGAGAAAGAAACCCACAATGCTCAAAAACATACTATCCATGGAATCAGAATTCTCAGGCTGAAAATTTTAGGTGCTGCAAGACATGATGGACCTTTATGAAAATTTATCCCACCTCCAAAGTTTATTAAAATAGTAAGTAACAAAAAAGGCGCATGTGATTTTAGTTCTAAATATAAAATCAAAAGCCAAAGAACAGTATTTTAAATCTACTGTCTCAAAGAATACAGTACATTTCTACATGTCCTCCAACTACGTCTCTCCTTAATCCAAGCACAAGGTGGAGCACATTTAAGCTGGGGAGGCAACAGAGGGCCAGGTAAACAAACCTATGAATCCATGTTTCTGGACTCTTTGGAAACTTGGTTAACGCCAGTTTTCCAAGATGCAAATCTTTAAGTGGATTTAAAGTGCCAGACAGTATTAATTCTTTCCTACAAAAAATAAAATGAATTTGTATGAATAGCAGTAACCCCAAAATGGAACACACATCCCGACAGCAAACAGCATGGCATTTCCTTTGTATCACAATAGAACTTCACTGTCAAACTACAGGAGTTTATTAAAAAGCCTTTGGTGCACTACCCTATTCCACTTTGATTGAGATATATATACACCCCCCTTCCCATCCCCCACATTCAACCATGACCAATATAATAAATTCCAACCACAGAACTTTAACTCAGTCTGAACACATACAACACATACATTGGTTCCCAAAGCTACCCAAAAATCACTGTCAACTGTATTTGAGTGTGACTCTCAATCACAATTTCTGTTGCTAATCTGGAAGTCTGTAATGCCTGTTATTTGAACACTCTAAAAGCACTTTAGCAAAACAAGAAGTGCTTTTTCAGTTTTTTGTTTTTCTGTTGTTGTTGGGGTCGTTTGATTGTTTGGTCCTTTCATACAAGGGCAGCCCAATAAGGTTACACATATGACTAAACGTTCCTTATTGTTGCTTCTGGGCTACATTAAGAGCAAGGAGGTAAATTCCTGCTTCTCTTCCATGATGACTCCTGGACAGATGATGCAGCCTGACCACTGGTGATGCTAGACTAATCCAAACCGGTATGAGAAAGGCGCAGGGTGAGGGAGAATCTATCTGGAATAAAGGATAGCTGCAGTGTACCTACTGACGGCTGTTCAGCTTTGATAAGCTGCAGTGGTAATGACATCAAATTGAACTGTTATCTCAAAAGGATTCAAGTATGAATATTCAAGCAGTGGTAAAATTACAACAGTGAAGACAGACAGCAGATACCAGTTGGGCACTACATGATTCAGTGAAAAGCGTACGCCCATCTAAAAGTTACACATGGACTTTCTTAACTCACAGAATGAAAGAGGAGTGGCAGGTCAATAGGACTTACAGCCCCCAGAAATGTGGGCCAAACATGTGCTTTCACATACAGCAGTGTAATTTTTCACCTTCACTGTCAAGGAAATCAAAACCAACCAAACCAAACCAAACCAAAAAAACTAGAGAAGGAAGAAAAGGCAGCTTAAAACCACCTGCGAGACATGCAGAAGACATTCCTAACATTTTTTCAGCACTCCTTAGCTGAATAGCTCTTAGTGTGTCACTAATTATCACTGAAAACACAGCTTACAGCTGACATAAGGCCCAGTAATTTCTATGTCCTTCACTGAGTATGACGTACCTCACATTCCAAGCAGTGGTGAAGTCAGGGTTCAACAGCAGCAGGGTACATGTGACATCTATCAACTCTAGAATGATTGAACAAGAGGCACAAGGATTAGTAACAATGTAAACACAACATCATTCCTTTATTATTTGAAATAATGGAATTCTGTCTTGCTAAGAACTCACATCTAAGCAGTTTGAAGCTGGAAATTTCTGACCTTTACCTGTAGGGCTATAATATATGGTATGCCCTCAAAAAGCGAGAGCCACTGCATAAAATCTGTGAATATTTAGTGACATAAATTGCAGACACACTGTGTATATCATAGAGAAATCTTCAAAGAAAGTCCAAAAAGTTTTAAGAAGGTACCATTAAAAATAGACCCAACTATTTCAGTCCAACTCTGAGGTGCAGACAGCCACCATGTACTATACTGTTAGAAAAAAATAAACATACCAGTAAAAAAAAAAAACAAACCAACCCAACCCCCCCAAAAAAGTTAGGAAAATAAAATACCACAACCATGAATTAAGGTCACAGAACAACTCCACTAGCTGTGCAGAAAACACTTTAAATACATTCTGAAGTGACAGCCTTGCTTCAGACTGATGTTTTAAGATTAATTCACTGAAAGAACAAACAGAACATTTGCTTGCATCTGTGCATTTAACTACTGCAGACTACAGAGATAAGTACTACACTTATTTCTTAACAACGTCATAAAACCAGGACTGAGGTATATGGTTGCTGAGAATGGAAGAGTAATTTCACTGTAGCCTAGTCTTGCCTTTCCCTTTTACACCCCACTGCACCATTCAAGCATTTTTGAGTCCCACCAGGGTGACACTGAGGATTTATGAGGCATCTCATCTTAAACTTGAGATACTAAGTCCTGTCAGTGCATTGGCTCCGTCAACCTCTTGTCTCAGGAGACACAACATATCAGTTAATCTGTTCTGCAACCACGACCCTTAAATTTACCTGATAGTTTTACAGCTGAGCAAGAGACTTGCTTCAAAACTGAATGGGACTATCCAGGCTTTTACTGCCCAGAAATCTGGGCTTCATTCTTTCTTAATCACACTGCACTTAACATACTAGATTGCACCCCAGGTGGTTTCCAGCAAATAAGCAGTACTTTATGAATTAAAGTAAAAAAGGGAAAAGGAGAAAAAGGGTATCTCATGGAACTAGACTTCTGGTTACTGTAGTTAATATGCCTATAAAATTAAAATTTAAGTTACTGATGAAATGCAACAACAATAGAGCAAATTAATTTGTAATGCAAAAGAACATGGCTTCATGTATCTTGTAACCAAGACTTACAGAATTTAGTATTTAAATGGGTCAAAAGGCATAATACCCTTGTATGCTACTGTAAGACTGCTTGTTCATTTATGTTCAACAAAGGAATTTTGTGTTTCTCACGATATTCCTCCTGAAGAGAAACATGTTATGACATTATATAACACAGTGGGGGAAGAAAAAATCCTTTAGTGTACTCTGTCAATTTTGCACTAAGCTGTTACATTGATGTTTTAGAAATTACCTCAAGGAGCTAACTTTTCTGTCTGATTTCATGAGTCTTAGTCAAGTTGGTTTTTTTTGGTTTGTTGTTAGGTTTTTTTTTTTTTACCTTTAATGAAATATTTCCTTTTAAATCCCTCTTTGTTGCTAGGGCATGAATATGTCTCATATCTGCAAAGCTGCTTCCTAATTTGCTGCCTGCATGTACAAAGTAGTAGTTCAACTAGAAAAAAGTAGTAGTTCAAAGCAGAGTAGTTCAACACATATTTTAATTTTAGACAGATGAACTGCCCAACTGAAATATCCAGTATTACTCACACAAGTAAAATTAAGCATTTAGTAAGTGCTTTGCTAGCTACTGTTTTAATTCTACATTCAAAAACTTAATTGGTAGCATTTAATAAGTTTTACAAAGATCAGAAGTTAAAATTGTGAGCTGTCATTGTTTCATGTTGATTTCCATTTTGCCTTCTCAAATACCAGCAGTTATTCTGCATTTTTAGAATCTTTCAATTTTACCTATTATGAATACACAAAATTAAATGTGCTGATTATTCCACTGTAATTAGCTTCTGTCATAATCAACACACACAAATTGCCTTACAAAATGTCACAGGCCCAGATCTAACAGTAACTCTTCAAGATAACGTAAATCTTCTGTACATCAATTCACAGTAGCCACCACTTGGCAACTGAGTGTTTTTTCAAGGGGGTGAGGGGGGGAAATCAGGAATTATGAGCTTTGCTGCTAACATAAAGCAAGTCTACACACCTTCATTCAGTTAACTGCATTTTTACCCCATTCAGCCAGCTTGCTCTCCAACTGGTGACTATTTACAAAAACGATCAACAACAAAAACCCACCATACCCCCCCCCCAAAAAAAAACCACCAGAGTTTAAGACTAGGTTATTCCCTATTCAAAAGAGTCACATATCTTTTAAGCTTGTTTTCAGTTATAGTTAATCAAGACTGCCAGAAAATTACTGGCTTAATATAATTTTTAAAACATTATGAAGGGTTCAGCACACCAAATGTAGGTGGACTGACACTTCCTATGGTGAACTTTATTTTCAGATGCTTATCACTTTGTCAAGTGGTCAGAGGGCTGCATCTAAAGGCTCCAATGCTCAGCCATGGTTAAGTATCAGTGTAGCAGAACTGTGCAATGGAGATATCTGCAGGACTTCCTTTGTTACAGGAGGGAAAGGTAAATGCAACTTTGCAGTGCAGGATAAGGAAAAAAGCAAACCACTGCAACAATGAACATAATTAGAGGAGGTTCTGAATTAAGTAATAAGAAATTCTGAATTTTTGAGTGCTGGATTTCCTAAATACAATAATTGTTTTAGTAATCGCTAGGTACTGCCCTCTATATATGCTATGGTTGACAAGCCAGTTAAGAAAAAGCTTATTACAGCCCAGTTCAGTCTTTTGAATACTTTTTAGAAACAGTTTTCATAGTCTACATGACTCTACTTACAACAACATAGCTTGTTTATCCTACTAAATCATGATTTCCACTTAAAAGGACTACTCTGGTATGTCAAAGCACCAAATCAAGCCCAATTTAAACAGAAGCTTGTCTACCATTATTGTGCTTTCCCGTTACAGAGGTTCACTGTATCCTGAACATTACCAAAGGAAAGCAGCAGACAAAATGAAAATCTCAAAGCAATACCCAGTTCTTTCACGTTGATGCTCTTTGATGCTTTGTGTAACAAGTAACAGATGAAGATTTCATGAAGTGTGGATTCTGAACCAGAGATGTCAAATACAATTTTAGTAAACTTTCAGCCCATTTTCAATAGAAAGTCTGACAGATCTGGCACACAGCCATAGTAGCTGCAGCTTGCTCCTTCAGTGCTAGTAACAAAAAATGACATATTTTATTTACAATTTAAAAGTACTTTCTGCTGGATACATTTTAAGCAAACTACAGCATTACAGGTGCTCACAATGTGTATGTCCTCTTAGACATGAAATTCTCCCCAGCTACAAAAGGGCAAACGCGACAATATGTTTCAGGTTTTTTATATGGTTTTGGGGTTTCTTTTTTCTTTTTATTTAAATATGGCTGCATCCAGATTTCAAGATGTGATTTTCAGAAGACTTATAAAAGTGGAAACATCCAGACTTATGGGAAGTAAGAACATTCTGGGAGTATGCACAACAATACTTTGCTTAAAAAGAGAAATTTGTGGCAATTTCATAAAACCATCTTTTGATAATACAAATAATATGCATGCATAAATTAAAATATTGGAGAAAGAATAAAAGCATTTTGCAAAATTAGGACTTCTAAACAGGAACAATAACGAGAAGTAGTCATGACTCTAGATTCCAAGCATCCAAAAGAAACCATAACTAAATTAAACATCTGTCACAGTAAGCTATTAATGACTGACTACAAAGCACTTCCTTCTTCCAGGATCTTGCCAGAAAATGTCAGACACAGCATCTGAAAACTGGCACTTGAATCAGCACCATTTTCTCTCTCCATTCTATCTAAAATGGCTTACAATAATTCAAACAACACAAAGAAGGTAACGAAAGACTACATTTGCAATCACAGATTATTACAAGTATCAACTGAATATGCAATTGAGTTTCGTGGCAGCAATACACAAATCTATTCCTTCGCTACATCCAGCAGAAAGCTACTGCCTTGCCAAATTCTAAGCACATACTTTTGTCTACAAAAAGGAATTTGGAGGAAAATCCTTGAGGATATGTCAAATGTATAGAAACTGTAGCATCAACCAACTAGGAGAGGAGCGCTGCTGGATCTAGTACTCACCAACAAGGAGGGTCTGGCTGAAGTGGTGATGGTCAATGGCAACTTTGGCTGCAATGACCATGAGATGGTGGAGTTTGGGATCCTGTGTGGGAGGAATAGAATACCTAGCAAGGCCACAATACTGGATTTCCGAAGGGCCAAGTTTGGCCTCTTCAATCAATTGCTAAGGGAAATCTCATGGGAAAGGGTACTAGGTGGTAAAGCGGTTCAAGATAGTTGGTCAGCATTCAAGGACAACTTCTTCCAAGCTCATGATAAAAATAAGGTAGGAAACCAAGTAAGGGAGCCAGGAGACCAGCATGGTTAAACAAGGAACTGCTGGGCAAACACATGTGGAAAAATAGAATCTATGGATTATGGAAAGAGGGGCTGGCCACATGGGAGGAATATAGGACAGCTGTTAGAGGATGTAGGGAGGTAATCAGGACAGCTAAGGCCTCTGTGGAACTTAATCTTGCAAGTCGGGTTAAGGACAACAGAAAGGGCTTCTTCAAATACATAGTGGATAAAACTAACACAAGAGGCAACACAGGCCCACTGCTGAATGAGGTGGGTGCCCTGGAGATGGAGGATAAAAAGAAGGTAGAAGTGCTGAATACCTTCTTTGCCTCTGTCTTTACTTTGCAGACTCCCCCCAGGGGCCCCATATTCCTATAGCCCCAGAAGGAGTCAGGATAAAGGAGGAGTTTGCTTTGGTAGACGAGGATTGGGTTAGGGATCAGTTAAGTGATCTGGACATCTATAAATCGATGGGTCCAGATGGAATACACCCATGGGTGCTGAGGGAGCTGACAGAGGTCATTGCTAGGCTGCTCTCCATCATCTTTGGTAAGTCGTGGAAAACAGGAGAGGTGCCTGAGGATTGGAGGATGGCGAATGTCACACCAGTGTATAAGAAGGGCAAGAAGGAGGAAATGGGTAATTATAGACCGGTCAGCCTTACCTCCATCCCTGGAAAGGTGATGGAACAACTTATTCTAGACACCATCTCTAGACATATCAAGGATAAGGGGGTTATTAAGAGCAGCCAACATGGCTTTACCAAGGGGAAGTCATGTTTGACCAACCTTATAGCCTTCTATGAGGAAGTAACAAGGTGGCTGGATGATGACAGAGCAGTAGATGTGGTCTTTCTTGATTTCAGTAAGGTATTTGATACTGTCTCCCACAGCATCCTCATAGATAAGCTAAGGAAGTNAAGGTGGTTGGATGATGACAGAGCAGTAGATGTGGTCTTTCTTGATTTCAGTAAGGTATTTGATACTGTCTCCCACAGCATCCTCATAGATAAGCTAAGG
>NDXB01016547.1:0-99499 GCA_002631895.1 Agapornis roseicollis
GCAGGAAGGAGGGGTTGAGTGGGTGAACGTGCTGCCTGGCTGGGTTCAAACTACTACACTAAGGCAAAGCAGTAATTTTGATCAAACTAAGAAAAAGAAATATTATTTCCTTCCCGGAGTGGCCACAGGGGGAGGAGTTTTGGCCTTTGCTTTTGTTTTGTTTAATCATGGCGTGTTTGAGGAAGCAGGTATATGGGACCATGACTCTTTCTGCCCTCTCCCCTCTAGGACAGCACCATGAAGGATGAGCTACTTGGACAGAAGAAACAGTATCTGGATTACCTAGCACCTTTCCTTATTCGAAATGGCTGCAGAGATAAGCTGAACCAGGAGCAGGCCCTGCGTGTCAGAGATGACTGCCTGACTGATTTTAAACATCATCTCACTCACAAAGTCAACCTCATCCAGGCTCGCCTTGAGAAGGTATTCCCAGTCTTGTTCCAGGATGTGCATGCTTTTGGAGTCTCTTCTGCACTGGCAGGAGGGTAACAAGCATCTAATTGTGACAACAGGCACGAGACCTCCTTTGATTAAAGAGCCATAAGCATGCCTGGTTTTATTTTTTTACTTGTTATTATTGATGTTGTTGCTGCTGCCGTTTTTAGCATCTGAGATCAAAGAACAAAATAGTCTCAGGGTGAAAGTCCCTATCTCAGAGCTGATTTAGGTGTCCAGTGCTTCTTCACTATAGAGAGGTACACATTGAGGTTTTGCTGCCTCTTGCTGTTCCACGTTTTGATGTCTCTCATTGTATTATTCGGTGAGACCTCATCTCAAACTTACTGCCATCCACGAAGGTAAACCAGCTCCAGTTTGTGGTTTCCTTTCTCTCAGGTCTCTGAACTTTGAGTTGCATTTCTGTGTGCCCTTGCTCCTTGCTCTCCTTTCCATTACCCTGACTCATGGTTGCTTGCTCCCCCAACAGGCGGTGGAGGAGCTGCAAAAGAAACACCTGTGGTTTCAGGAAAACAAGAACCAGCTCAGCACAAAGGAGGAGGATGACTACCTCTCTAGTTGCTCTGAATCCATGTTCCATATCAACATTCTAGAGCAGAGACTCAACAGGTAATTGGACGGCCTAAGTAGTGCCCAGGGGAGGTATACAAGTCAGACCCCCAGGAACTGAGGCTATTTTAGAATCATAGAATAGTTGTGGTTAGAAAGGATTTTAAGATCATCTCTAGTTCCAACCCCCTTGCCATAGGCAGGGACACCTCACACTAAACCATGCCACCCAAGGCTCTGCCCAACCTGGCCTTCCAGGGATGGAGCATTCACAACCTCCCTGGGCAACCCATTTCAATGCCTCACCACCCTCACAGTAAAGAACTTCTTCCTTATCTCCAATCTAAACTTTCCCTGTTTAAGTTTTAACCCATTGCCCCTTGTCCTATCACTACAGTCCCTAATGAAGAGTCCCTACCCAGCATCCCAATAGGCCCCCTTCAGATACCAGAAGGCTGCTATGAGGTCTCCATGCAGCTTTCTCTTCTCCAGGCTGAATAGTCCCAATTTTCTCAGCCTGTCTTCATACAGGAGGTACTCCAGTCCCCGACCATCCTCGTGGCCCTCCTCTGGACTTGTTCCAACAGATCCATGTCCTTTTTATGTTGAGGACACCAGAACTGCACCTTCTTCGACCTGCTGGTCATGCTCCTTTTGATGCAGCCCAGGATGCAGTTGGCTTTCTGGACTGCAAGCTCACACTGAAGCCGGCTCATGTTCATGTTCTCATCAACCACCACCCCCAAGTCCTTCTCTGCAGGGCTGCTCTGAATCTCCTCTTTGCCCAACCTGTAGCTGTGCCTGGAATTGCTCCGACCCAGGTGTAGGACCTTGCACTTGGCATGGTTAAACTTCATAAGGTTGGCATCAGCCCACCTCACAGGCATGTCAAGGTCCCTCTGGATGGCATTCCTTCCCTCCAGCAGATCCACCGAACCACACAGCTTGATGTTATTGGCAAACAATACCTTACTCAATGTCCTGCTGCAGTTTTTCTCTGATATTCCCCTTCTTGTTCTAGGGAAAAGCAGATGGCACCACAGAAATACCTTGCTCTAGAAGATAAGTTGCACATGGATCCTCGCCTAGCAGAGCACCTCAGTCACATTTGATTTCCTTATTCCTTCACACACCAGACACCGGGAATCAGTGCTGAAGCCTGACAGCAGCAGTCTGGAAAAACAGTGTGGAGAGGTTTTCCTACCTGGCCGCAGTAAATCTTTTATTATCAGATTGTTGGAGATTTTAATAAACCTGTTGCATTCCCCTACCTTTTTATTTTCCATCGTTTGTTTTAAAGCCCATCTACGGTTGCATCAGTCGTAATTCCACTGTGCTTGAGACCGCAGGTCTGAGTGAGACCTCACCCTTAAGGTCTGCTTCAGAAGCGACTACAAATCATGCACGCTGTGTTGCAGGACTCCTCCAAACCTGCTCCCTAGCTGCTGAGAACACGAGGGAGATTAGTTGGGAATACTGATTCTTTTCCAATAAAATAACATTTTTGCAAATTCCTAATTCTATAATTTGGTTTTGGAAGTTGCACAAGCAAAGACCTTGAACTTGTAAGATCACAACAAATGTACCAAGTCTTTGACCTTACTGAGAAGTCAGACTTTGGATTTTAACATCTTTGTTTTTCTCTCTGAATGTCTCCGCTCAAAAATATTGGCAGACAGGGTTAAAAGTCAGCAGAAAATCCAAAAGCATTCCCAATTGAATAAATTCTAGATAATCAAGTATTTTGGTTAATTCACCAGGATCCACAAACGGAAGTTACTATGTGTGGCATTTATTGGTATTTATGTGAGTCCCTGAACATGGTAGGAGACAATCCCTGATGTACTCTGTAGTATATTGAGCACTATAGACACCCATGAGGGTTCCACCTATAAGACCAGTTCCTCTAAGGGTGATCTTCAGTGAAGACTGTACTGGTTGCAGCTGGGGAAGGCAGAAGCTCACTTTACTGTGATATGTCAGAGAAAGGAACATCACACCTGAAGTAAGGCATATACTAGAGCAGACTGAACTTCTTGGTATATGTTAGCTGTCCATTTTAATGCAATAGATATACGAGAGAGCTTTTACAGAGAAACATCCACCCCAACTGCCTGTTTTATTGCAAGAGTAATTTCTCTCCTGTGTTTGTTAGGTTTTTAAGGGATGAACACAGTGTTAAGACCAGAAGCCACTACAGCTCATTATGCCTATGCAGCTAATGGGCTGCAGTGTTAGGTGCCCACCACAGCAAATGCCCAGGTCTGCTTAGGCCTGCCAGCTTCCAGTTTTGGAGCTGTGAGATGTTTCGTGACAGCATGTTGTGTTCCAAGCCAATCTGACAGCAGCAGCAGCCTATTTTACAGTACCACCATTTCTGACAGCTCTGCACCCCTCCATGAGTGCTTGGCTGGTAGGGCAACCTAGTGCAGATACAAACAGGACAGGGAAGGAGATTATCTGCAAGAGGGAACTTATTGTGAGCAAAGAGGGATTCAGATAAGAGGGGTTCAGATAAGAATGCCCTACTGAAAAGGCTGATGAGGAATCTCAGAAAAGCCAAAAAAAAAAAAATGTCCGAATCAGAAGAACTGTGAACTGGTGAAGGACTGAGGGACCTCAGAGAACTGGGGAAAAGGGAAAGCCTAAGGTCTCTAAACAAAAAGGGAGAAAGGGGAGGAAGAGAGGAATGGCAGAGGGAGGAAAAAAAGGGGATCAAAGATAAAAAGGGGGGCAGAAAAGGCGGGAGGAAACAGAAGGGGGGA
This sequence comes from Agapornis roseicollis, assembly GCA_002631895.1. NCBI lineage: Eukaryota > Metazoa > Chordata > Aves > Psittaciformes > Psittacidae > Agapornis > Agapornis roseicollis. The sequence continues at coordinate 3,771 of NDXB01016547.1, forward strand.
AAATGGGGAGAGGGAAAGGAAAGGGATGCGTGAGAAGATGGAAGGAAAACGAGCAAGCAAGCCTGTGGTTATGAACTCATCAGTGTTAGCTTAACACCAGAATAAATTCATTTATAACCATTTCACAGCCACCAGAGACATAGCTGCTGCCAAAAATCAGTTAATGCATACTATCAAGGACTTGCATCAAGATAATTTTATTTAGTAACTGGCTTGAGACAAGAAGGGAAGCATGGAAGTGGCATGACTGCACCCTTCCAGGCTGAAAGCACCTAGCACGGGTACCCCAGGAGGAAAACCCACCCGAGGCTGCGGTGAACCTGACTCTACAGGCAGCAAGAGTCAGAGGAGCTGGTGCCAACATTACCTGGCAAACAGCCCCAGAGAGAGTGGGATCCGAGAGATCAGCTCCCGCCAGGCCTGTGCCTGTGATATCCGGCGAGGGGAACCGCCTCCTAGGAACACAGTGGGCATAGCCACAGGGCATAACCATCGGCGAGCCCTGAGGTGGAGGGCCTGGGAAGGACCTCTTGGCAGCCCCTTGGCAAGCCCCGGGCTAAGGGACCGCTGCAACTCCCCCGACGGCCCCGACGCGGCAGCACTCACGCCGCTCCACTCGGGGGACACGCAAAATGGAGGCCCTACAGAACCCATGCACCGCCTTGCCTCATTGGCGGCGCTTAAAAGGCTCCGCCAAGAAGCTATGCTGCGATTGGTCATCCGCATCGCTGTCGCTATAGCAATCACCCTTCCCTCAGCTCCTATTGGTGGAGTTGTGCGTGGAAACCTGGCAACGGCGCGGCGAGGCCCTGGCTCGCGCCCCACCCCTGTCCTCTCTGCCGCCGCGGCGCGGCCTTCCCGCCGCTGGGCCCAGCGCGCCGGTGCTTCCCCAGCTCCTGCCGGTGCCTTTCTTTGGTCTCTAGACGGCCGGGGCAGCACGGGCGCATGGCCCGGCCGCGGTAGGACGCGGCGGCAGAGAGGCGCCCCGGGTGGGCGGGGGACCCTCGCCGGTCGGAGGAGGGCCCATCGGAGGGGCCTCGCCGAGCAGAGCCATGGCCGAGGCCGTCGCCACTAAGACGGCGTGGAAACTGCGTGAGTGTGGCCGGGTGCCCGCCCGAGGGAGGGAGCGAGGGAGGGCAGGCTTCCTCAGCTGGAAGGCGGGTGGAGGAGGTGGCTTGTGATAGGAACCGGCTAATCCCTGCCTCGGTGTGAGTGCCCCGGCCTCTTCCAGCGCGCTGGCAGGAACTTTTTAACTTCCAGAAATCCCTTTTGAAAGCACATCCGTACAGTGGGACAGCTTAGGGCCTCGTCATGGCTGTTTGCAAAGGCTGACAGCCTGTGTTTTCCTGGTGAGGTGATGTTACCTTAGCCTCATACTATTCTGGGTAGCCCCACATGCGTAACACACTACAAGAACAACGAAGGGAGGCATGGAATCCCCCTCTGAGCCTAGGTTACAGAGGGGAGTTGCTCCCCGTCAGTGTCTTGTTGGCCTGGTTGGGGCTGCCCTCCACTGCTGCTCACTTGTGACAGCAAGTGACTGAGCTCTTTGCTGTGGGAGGGGTGAGGTGAGCTCTGCAGGGCCTGTATGTCTCATCTCTTGCACCTGCTTTGTAAAAGGCAGTAGTAGTCTGCTGGTTTACATCTCTTATTGTCCTCAGAAGGAGCAGTAAACGGTTGCTGGCTATCCATTTCTAGCTGCTTCGCTAGTCATTGATAGGTTATTCCATAGGGGCTGTTGCGGAATGCTTGGAAGCAATAGGAAGAGTTCAAAAATGTGTGCTTTAGACCAGTGACTTGGGGTCTTGAAGTTGCCTAGCAGAAATACAGTACCCTTGGCTGGTAACACATTAATGGAGCTGAGGTAATTGACTTCTTTAATTTCCTGCCATTTAGATCAGAAAGCCAATTTGCCATGTTATTATTCCAGACCGGAAACTCCTGCAGTTACAGAAAAAGCTGAAAGCTGATCAATCTCCGTTCTCCTTAAGTGGGCAGAAGTTATTGATCTTCATTTTTTGCTAGGCTCTGCCCCATTTTAGCATCCTCTTTAGAGCAAGAAGCGTTCTGAACGTTAGGAATGTTTCAGTGATGCTAATTAGCTTTGTGTGACTGAGCTGGTGGGTGATATCTGGTGATGAATACTTCATTAAAAAAAAGCTTCTGTGGGTTTAAGGAAACAGACATTTTGCTGGGGGTTGGATGAAGCTATCTCGCCGCAGATGGCATCATCAGGCTGTAACAAATGGCTTTTATGAAGAGGGGGTTGAATGCTTCAGCAATGACTCTTACACATAAAATGTATTATTAAAAATGAGATCAAGAGGAGGGAGGCAGCAGAGGTGCTGACACAGTGCTCTCAGCAGCAACACTGAGCATCTGTCCTTTCAATTTAACTAGTGGGTTGCTCTATTAATACTAATTATACTGTTTGTTCCTTCAGGTCTTTGTATACATCCATACTTTAGCACTGTCATGCAGAAGATAGGTCTTTCAACACAATACAAGCATATTTTGCCCTTCTCACGTAATTTATGATCCAGTTACCTTTGTCATTTGAAAGGTGTTTCTCTAGCTGAAGTGAAAATTGTGCAGTTTTGCTTTCAAAAAAGCACTCTGAGATCAAAGCTTGAGATCAAAGTACCTGTAATTATTATTGCAGCCATCTAATATCCTTTCGGATTAGTATTGTATGTAGAATAATCAAATTGCTCCTCCCAGCAAAAACAGTCTGAACAAAAGCTGAATTGATTGTCTTTTCACAAACAAGTTTTGTAGCTATCAGGCATGCAAATCCTGTGAACTTGCAGAGAACTGTAAGAGGCAGAAATTGGTAAATATATCTGCCAAAAGCTCCTCCAGAAATTTGAGTGGGTTTAAAAAAACACTGTGAAAATCAGATGTCTAAGCAAAGATGCTAGTTTGTCTTCTTTGCTCTTGTTTGGAATGAGGCCTCCTTAGAGCTGTGTCATTGCAAAGCCTTCTCAGTGCCAGAGCTTCCCGTCAGCCTCCAGTTTTTGAACCGTCTTTTAGTGTAAGTCCCATTTGTTCTTTCATGCCCTTTGGGATATGTGTTCATCCTTTCTTTGTCAGTTTCGCATGCTGCATTGCTAAGTTTCACCTGTGATATGCAGTGGGACAGTAGCAAAGCCTCTGCCAAAGCTGGGAGAAGGGAGCTCCACCTACCCCCGCTGCTGAGTCTGGCTTTTTCTGTGTAAGGTAACAAACTACACTGCTACATCTGCCAGTTCCTCTCAGGTTGGACAGTCTGCTGCTGCTTTATAGAACAGGATTAGAAGGCTGTTCATGAGATGACTCTGGCTGCTGCATATTCTTGCAGCTTCTCAGTCACTTCTGCTTACCTAGACCCACTTAGGATACTGAAGGTAAAGTAGCTTCTGTGAGAAGCTTGCCACAGTTGAGCAGATCTTCAGAGGCTACCAAGCTGCTGCCAGTGAGAGAAGATGCTTTTTGTAAGCCATGTGAGCACTGGAGTTGTGAAGTTTGGTCAGCAGATGTCTTACCTACAACAGGCAGAACCAGGGAGGGCTGTTTCAAGCAAGATACTAGAGTGACTTCTTATCTGAACAGTGAGCTGCTGCAGCTTTTCCAGTGGAAACTGGAAAATTTTTCTGAAAGAAGATTTATTTTTTTGGAGGGATGGGATGAAGATTGTAATAACTGTTTGCATTTTGTCCAGATGAGATCACAGCTCACAGCAGCAATGTATCCTCACTAGTCCTGGGCAAAACCTCAGGCCGGCTGCTGGCAACTGGAGGAGATGACTGTCGGGTCAACATATGGTCAGTTAACAAGCCCAATTGCATTATGGTAAGAACGGGCCTGTCTTCAACTTGTGGGGGATGGGAATATTAATTCTGAGGTACAGAGGGTGGGGAATGAGGGGGAAGATTGTTGGGTTGTAGCACGTGGGACTTGTGAACAAAGACTGGATTCTAGGTAAAGATAGGAACAGAATTCAGTAACTGATGAGACCAGTGCTCCAGAGAGAGTCTGGGTTGCCTGGCTGCTTCAGCTGGGCCAGTGCTTGTCCAGATAATGAATACTGTGCCTTTTGTTACAGGCTATAGATAATTAAATGCAGAGTTTTATATGAGATCAGCCAGTTTGAAAGTGTCAACTACAGGGCCCAGTTTTATACCCTGGAGTTTGCTCTCACAGCAGGAAACATCCCCAGCAGGATGTGTTTCCACCTGTCCGCAGTCACTAATTGTCAGCAGAGTTGTCTGTAGGCTGGGGAAGAGTAGTGCTGGGCACAGAGTGTTAGAAAGAGCAGGATTACCCCGGTTGTCATCACTAAAGCAACCAGAAATGAGTTTAACAGGTGTCTATCCTGCATCACATTTGCTTTGGGTGGGTGTTGTCTTTAGCCAGTGTCCCTTGTCACTTACTTAATTAACACCACAATGATGTTTGTTATGGGTGGTATTTCTCTAACCAGCATAAACCTTGTGATGAAGCAACTGGGGAAGTAGGATCAAAGAGGCTAAGAGAACTTGTCTACTTTATTTTCCCATTCATTTACTGTGTAAAGAGATTGAAATGAGTGCAAAAGGGATTGCTCACCTTTGGCAGTGCTGTGCTGCTTGCAAAGCCATAGTTCAAGCTGTGTCTTCCTAGCCCTCAGTGGTGGCATGGCAGTAGTTTGAAACTAGAGTATTACCTTCCACGAGAAGATTGAAGGACTGAATGCCTGTACCCATTCTGTGGGAGCAGGGAGCTGTATCTCTCCTGTGCTTCTTGGGAGCCACAGATGTTGGAGGCTGGTGTTTCTGAGAGCAGGGACTGGCTGGAGTTGCTGAGCATTTGTGCCATTCTTGTATATCAAAAGAGTCTTGATTCTGGGGGGTTGTGCTTTATATTTTGTCCTCTGAATTTCATTTTTAGTCTTTATATTAAGATTCCATATGTTTACATATTGGGGAAGAGGATGAAGGGGAACTTTTCAAGTAGCACTGCAGTTTGATTCCAGTTTAAGCTGTCTTAACTGTCTAAACAGTGACAGTTGCAGCAGTGGAGTATGTAGAGGATTTCAGGTGCACGTGAAATCCTAGAAAAGCCCCATCAGAACAGGCAGCTTCCAACTGGTGTTCCCAGTATGTTCCCTCTGTATGTGTTTGAGAGCTAGCTAGCTTAGCTATTTAAAAAGATCTGTTTGAGGATGGAATAAAGCATAGAATACTGCTTAATTGACAAGCAAAAAGTCAGAGTAGTTGTATTGGGTTTCTAAAGCTCATTTTAAATATGCTTGTGTTCTGGTTAAATACTGGTCTTTTCAAAATACTTACCTAATTTGGAAGCTTTTTAGATGTCAAGTTATACTTCAGTAATAGCACCACGTTATCAACGTGACACCCCTGCTGGCAGCAACACTGGAGCACCTTGCTTATGAGAAGGTTTTAAAGTAGCCTTGCTTGTGCTCTTGCTTTGATTTTGTAACTGGCTCATAAAACTTTGTGATGCAGTTAGAGCAAACACGCTGCTGTTGTTTTTGCACAGCATAATTGTTATAATGTAAGTGCGTGTCAACATTGTGTGGGCATGCACACCTAATGTTTAAATACCCATGTCTCTGTTGATGCATCCTTTCAAAATTAGTCAGTGTACAACAGAAAGTGAGATGATGTGAAAGATACATGCATGGTGCTATATGCAGTGATGGTCATAGAGAATTATAGAATCACAGACTGATTTGTGTTGGAAGGGACCTTAAAGCTCATGCAGTTCCAACCCCGTGCCACAGGCAGGGGCATGTTCCTCTAAGTCAGGTTGCTCCAAGCCCCATCCAGCCTGGCCTTGAATACTGCCAGGGGTGGGACAGCCACAGCTTCTCTGGGCAACCTGTGCAAGGGTCTTCTTTCTAAGGTATCATCTCAGTCTCTCCTCTGGCAGTTTAAAGTTGGTCTTTAGGGTGTTCTGTCATAGCGGTAGCTGATGTGAAAAAAGGAGTAGTGGTGCAGTCAGGTGGTTCTAACTTGTGGATAAAGATGAACAATGCCATTATGGACAGGGTTGTGTCAGTAGCTGTTGATGGTGACTTGTGGTTGTGTTTTTTTTGCAGAGCTTGACAGGCCATACATCGCCCATTGAGAGCCTACAGGTCAATACAAATGAGAATCTCATTGTTGCAGGGTCCCAGTCAGGGTCCATTCGAGTTTGGGACCTGGAAGCTGCCAAAAGTATGTTTCCATGAGTTCTGTTAATGCATGCTTTTTATAACATCCTTATACTTAATACATATGGTAACCAAAAAGGTTCCTAATTTATGAAGGAACAGGAGCCTGGCATTGCATTCATCTTAATTTCCATCCTTCTTAGAGAGCTTTTGTGCACTTCCTGCTGAGGCCATAGAGCTGTGTATGCACACTCAAGCAGAAGTTTGTACATGTATTGTGGAGACTGATTCAAGGAACTAGTTTCTAGCACTGACTCAAGTGTGTTGAGATTTATATCCCAGATGAGTTTCCATGCATGTGTAGAGTAACTAGCATATAGAATTTGTATTTAGACTCTCAGATTAAAATTGGTTTTGGATCCTTTTAAGGTTGATGATTTGGAAATTTTAAGTATATTAGGTTCTGACAAGTACAGGAATCCCTCACTTACTGACCCCTTGTTCTCATTCTTAGTTTCTAACTTTTCTCTTTTTTTCCTCAGCTGATTCTTCTCCTCTTCATTCTTGCATGAAAGATTTGCATTTTTAATAAATCGTAAAAGCCATGAACTCATCGAGCTCTGATCCTTTAAAGGCCAGCTGTTGAGTCATGCTTTATATATTGCATTTTTCTCAAATCCTAGAACGGGTTTGCAAAGGAATCATGCATCTTCTGAGTGCATTCTAGCAGGAATCCGTAAAATGACTATTCTAGGTCGTTATTTGTTCATAGAAAAGAGTATGTAATGAAGATAGACTTTAACTGGCTGAGCTAAGAAGGCAGACAGCAGGTGGCATAAATAATAAAAACTGCTTTTGCAATTCAGAGTTGAAGTCAGTTATTCAGTAATAAACTAGTTTGGCTTTACGAGTGCAGAGTAGCTGAGCTGACTGAATTTATTAGGACACCTATGAGCCAGTGTCTGTGAAAGTGACCACTCTGGCTCAGTTCATTTCTGCTAGGGGAGTCATCAGACTGTTCCAGATGACAGATGATGGAGAGAGGTTGTCCTTGTTATTATCTGTGCAATTTTTCTTCCTCAGAGGTGAGTCTCTGCTTTCAGAGATACAGTGTTCCAGTTCTACTGGTCCTTTCTGGTTTCCAGAATTAGAAAGGGTATTACTTGGTTGATAACTTGGTGAAACCCTGTGACCATTCCTCTCTCTCTTGCTTCTCAACTGTTCTTTCCCAGTCTTTGGAACGCTTTTTGCAAGAAGCAATTGAAGAAGTCCAGAGAGAGTATTGGAGCCCAAGAGACGGAAGTCAGACTTGTGTCTGGATGGGAGTGCAGAGTCCTGGAAAGGGGCTTTCAATGCAGGCAACCGAATGTCCCTTTCTCTTCCTGACTAAAACTGTTGTCCTCTCCCTTACCTTGTTTTGCTCTCAATGTAACAGGAGGAAAAATAAGCTGCCTAGAAGCTGCTTCAGAGTGTGGCTTTTCAGTTTTATTTTCAGCATGGAGGCCTCTGGAGTTTTATCCATAGTTTCCACACCTAAGGACAGGACTTTCATTGGGATCACTGAACATGGGCCCTCTATTGCTGTTTCTTTGCATTGCAAGGGCAAGGTTGGAAACATTTCCATAAAATAATGTATGCAATATGTAACATGTCTAATATATGTTGCATTAGCTTGTGCTTAATGTATGGCTAAACTTCTGCGTGGTGTCTGGGGGAAATGACCTACTAAATATTTGCTCCCTATTCCTTCTTGGTCCCCTGCTTCTTTTCCCAGTTCTTCGATCCTTACTAGGTCACAAAGCAAATATCTGCAGCCTTGATTTCCATCCTTATGGAAGCATTGTGGCATCTGGCTCTTTGGACACAAACATTAAGGTAAAACCCATATTCTCCTAGAGGTTGCCCTCTTTATTTGCAGTATGTCTGTTGTGAAAAGTGCCAGAATGTGTTTTGTTCCAAGCTGTTGGTAGGTGCTGCACATCATCATTTCCATGTGTGTGGGCAGGCGGATTTGTGAGTGCTTGTGAAATATATGTGTGTGTGTTTGCAAAGGCAGTGTGACTCCTGTGCTGTGGAATGTGGCTCATGGTGCCAGCCAAGTGCTGGTGTCACCAAGCAGAGATGTCCCGATTGCTGAGGATTGCATCTGCTTCATCATGCTCATCCTAGACTGGTGATTCTCACCTGGGGAATTGGGCTAGGAAATACCTCTAAAGCAAACAGGGGTTCAACAGCACCTTCGGTGTTTTTATTCTGTAGTGTCATATCAGCTTGGTTACAGGGAGAGCTCTTGTTACCAGACTCTTGGGCTACCTGTGTACTGATCTAAATATATCTTTTGTTTGCTTTTCCTCCCTGTAGCTCTGGGATATGAGAAAAAAACACTGTGTCTTCAGGTACAAGGTAAAACGCTTCATTAGTTTTCAGTCAAAGAGTGGGGAAAGATTTCTACTGAGAACTTGTGAACAAACTTTAAAGTGATTGTGTTACAATTAATTCCCTAGTTTTCCAGTATAGAAATAAGATCTGCACAATTTGTGAAATGTCCTGGCAGACTTCTGCTGGCCATTGTGAGCTGCGTGGGAACCTGAAATGGACATCATAGGAGTTGAAGTGCTCAAGTTCTGTTAGCTTTAGTGCAGGAGGGAGAGCATCCATGGGTGTTACTTATACTGTGACTGGTATAACCATGCAAGGCCCCCCCTGCACCAGGACGGTTCTGGTTTTGGGGCGTTTTTCAACCCAAAGGACTTGCTGTGTATTTTTTAATTTAGAAAACAATTTAGTGGAACAAGATTTCTATGTGACCAGCCATGAATCTGTGCAATTTTAAATTGTTTATGAATAAATCAGATCTGTATTTACCTTACTTAAAGTGTTGCCAGAAATGTCCACACTCATTTAGTGTAGGTGAGTGTTCAGTGTTCTGCGAGCTATCAACTCTGTGAAACAGTCAGTTGAGTTTATTGCACAGAATTCCTTCAAAAGAAAGGGAGGGGAAAAAAATTACAATACTATTTGTTGTTCTCATTTCAGGGCCACACAGAAGCAGTTCGATGTCTCCGCTTTAGTCCTGATGGGAAGTGGTTAGCCTCTGCTGCTGATGATCACACTGTGAAGGTAATTTGAGACACCTGCTTATGTGCTTGTGGTGCATAGGAATGCTGCGATCATCTTTTACCAGGCAGTACCAGCACTCATTCATAAACACTTTTAGTTAATTAAGCAGCTGACTGAGCCCTGTGGCTTTGCAAGAACCAGTCTGTTCATGAGGATCATGTCCAGTGGTGTACAACCTCCAGAAGAGAGCTCTGTGTGTTGCAGTGCACTTATCCAATAGACATCTTGGCACTATGCACATGAAAATTCAAGTTTTGATAGCGGTGCAAGTTGTGAGACATGAACGTTGGCCTCAGTTGTCTCAACAGTTGTTACAGAATGAGTTGCCCCAGCACATTACATCACCATACCAGTTTCTGCTCTGCTCAATGAATTCACTAGGCATGTGTTATCACAGATAGGTTTGGGTTAGAAGAGACCTTAGGGTTCATCCAGTCCCAGCCCCCAGCCACAGGCAGGGACACCTTCCACAAGACCAGGTTGTTCCAAGCACCATCCAACCTGACCTTGAACACTGAATGGGATGGGGCAGCTACAGCTTCTCTGGGCACCCTGTGCCAGCACCTCATCACCCTTACAGGGAAGAACTTTTTCTTTATATCCAACTTAAATTTCATCCTTTTTCAGTTTAAACCAATCACCCCCTGTGCTATTACTACAGTCCGTGATGAAGAGTCCCCTCTCCTGCATCTTTGTAGCACCCTTCAGATACTGGAAGGCTGCTCTGAGGTCTCCCTGTAGCTTCACTTGGCTGAACAGCCCAAATTTTCTCAGCTTGTCTTCATATCATATACATTGCACATGATTATCTGTCTGAAAATTGCTGTTGGGACTGAGCAGAGAAGGAATTCAGAAAAGTATCAAGTTAAACAGTGACTTCAGTTGTTTCAGGTGTAGTATGGAGGACTGTGGGCAAAGGACTGGTTTTTGTTTTCAGCTTAACAGGAAATAACCTGATCAGTCGTTTCACTCTGGATTTTTCAGTGGTGGCTAATGCTGAGGGATTCAGAACTTTGGACTTTCTGTCTGCTTTTGAGATATAATCTATGGGAACAGGTGAATCAACTGTTTTTTATGCCAGTCTCTAAATATAAACCAGAAACTTCTAGAGGACAAATGAAATGAAAAATGTAGAAGAAAATGCCAGGAGGAAAAAAAAAAAACCAAACCAAAACACAGATAAAAAGCAGATTCAGATGACTGGGATTATACTCCTTCCCTGAGCATTGAGTCTGTTCCTGAGGGGAAGAAGCATTAGAAGGTTGCCAGTACAAGGAAACCTGAACTGTATTGGAATTCTCTAACATGAAGTCCTTTCAAGAGTCTCTGTTCTTTCTTTCTTCCAGCTGTGGGATCTGGTGGCTGGGAAGCTAGTGTTTGAATTTACAGAACATACTGGCCCAGTAAACGTTGTTGAATTCCATCCCAATGAATACCTTTTGGCATCTCGTAGCTCTGACAGGTATGTAAGGGGATGGAGAAAGAAGGGAATAGTGTATGCCTGTTCCCTTTCCTAATGCCCTTCCTTTTAGCAGTGTGGAAAATAGGAATGTCAGGCAACTTAAACGCACCATTGCAAGAGCCTGACGTCTAGCCAGCTGCACATCACATCTGTGATGTGAAGCTCATGGATGTCTTGTCTTCTCATGCAAAATTAGCGGCCCTCTGTACCACACCAGAAAACAATGCTATAGCCTCAAGCCTCTCACTAGTCCAGCTGACATTCTGAACAGCCAGCAGTCCTGCTCAGTTAGCAGGCTGTCCTCTTAGTTCTGGCAGCAATAAATACCTATTCATGTCTAGAGCCTCTAAGCATCTGTGGCTGTATTATGGATCTTTGCTGAACTGGCCTTCTGGGCAGGCTCATTATACGTGCATGATGGCAAAAGCCATTCTAGCAGTTTGTGCATTATTTCAATTCTGGATCCTACTGCAGATCTCTAGAGGGATGAGTGATGATTTTCATTCTGTTCTGTGTACAGGACTGTTCGGTTCTGGGACTTAGAGAAGTTTCAAGTGGTGAGCTGTATTGAAGAGGAGGCTACTCCTGTCAGGTATATTAAATTCCTACTGCAATGTCCAAGGCAGAGACTGAAGTGTGGGTAAAGGGAGGGTTTCCTGAAAGAGACTTTACTGGGGAGAAGTTTGGGCTGCTGGAGATGTTGCCTGGGCCCACCAGGTTGCACATCTGAATGCCAGATTGGTAGGCTTATTGTTAGACACATAGCTGGAGTTGTTCAATGAAGACAGGGTTACATCCCTAGGGTCACTGTGAGAAGGTTGGAAGATTGTGTGTGCCTAATTTTCCACCTGCCTTCCTCCCAGGTGTGTGCTTTTCAACCCAGATGGCTGCTGCTTGTATAGTGGTTTCCAGGATTCACTGCGTGTGTACGGCTGGGAGCCAGAGCGCTGTTTTGATGTGGTCTTGGTGAACTGGGGAAAAGTAGCTGATTTATCTGTTCGCAACAACCAGCTGGTAAGCCACTGCTCTGGAGGAGGGGGCAGACAGCTGCAAAAGATGAGATAAAATCCTCCTGCCTCCTTTCAGGCCTTAAACGTTCTGTTAGACTGTAAGCAGCCAGGGCTTGCCACGTGCATAGCACTAAGACAAAGATTGTGTGCTTTCGTTTTAAGCAGTGTCGTGCTCCACTTTGTCTCTCCTTGGCTTCTGGAGGAAAGAACTGTGGCTTGGTTTGACCAGTATTTAGAAACTATGCTTGTCAAAAGTCTTACTACAGCCTTTTGTAAAACACTGGCAGCTTCAAATTGAAAAAGCCAAAGTGGCTAACTGGGAAATTCTCAAACAGTTGTGCAGGGTCATTGTATCATGCCTGCTCTGAAAAAGGCTCAGGGCTCAGCCCCTGTTCCCTGCTGAGTTACCTTGGTCTTTTGTCTCTGCAGATAGGCGTTTCCTTTGCACAAAGCACAGTCTCTTCCTTTGTTGTGGATCTCAGCAGAGTCACAAAGTCGGATTCTATTCCTCATGGGCTAATCAGGGATGATGAGCCTCTTGTGCCACCTAACCCAACGGGGTCCTCCCTTCGCCGCATCTATGACAGACCCTCAACTAGCTGCGGCAAGCCACAAAGGTAGGGAATCTGCTAGCTTGTTGTATTTAAAGATTTTAAGGAAACGTAAGGAAAGCTTAGTGCTTTCTGTCTGACAGATTCCATATGACTTGCTCTGACGGCATCTCTTTTTCCACAGTAGAGTGAAGCATAACTCAGAGAGTGAGAGGCGCAGTCCCAGCAGTGAAGATGACCGGGATGAGAAGGAATCAAAGGCTGAGATCCAGAACCCAGAGGATTACAATGAGATCTTCCAGCCCAAGAATGCTATATGTCAGTACCAAGGTTTATTATGCTATTGAGTAGTGTTTGTATTAGCACTGTAGGTGTTAAATGGTTCAGTAGAAGTGAGCTTTGAGTTACTATCATAGAGGCTTTTTCTGTGACTGGGAGAATTTAGGAAATGGCTTGTTTGGATGCTCCACCACAGATGATGTTGATGAACTGCTAGGAGGTGGCACCTTTACTGGGTACAGTGATGTCTGGTCAAAGCCTGTCTCAGAATCCAGAGCTCCATTGTAAGCATAGATTCACAGTCTGGTTTGGGTTGGAAGGGACCTAAAGCTCATCCAGTTCCAAACCCTGCCACAGGCAGGGACACCTTCCACTAGACCAGGTTGCTCCAAGCCCTGTCTAGCCTGGTTGTGAACACTGCCAGGGATGGGGCAGCCACAACAACAAAGCATGCTGCCTTCTTGTTTTGATTAGGGAGGACTACTGTGTTACAGAATCTTTATTAGCGTAGAATTGTGCTGTGTATAAAATCAGCAACCTTCATTAAAGAAGGAAAGACAAAATCTTTTGTTAAAGCAGAAGTAGTTGTTTAGGAAGCATAGGGCAAGGCCTGTGCCATTTTTATGTGAATGTGAAAAATTAGATACTCCTTTTAAGGAATTAATAATCATTCTTTGGATTTAGCAGGTGGTGATTGTTTTTTTCTCATGCAGTTTGTTGTGACAGTGCCTTTTCTTGTGCTTCACACCTCTTCAGCAGCAATGAACTACATGGGTCAGTTTTTTATCTCCCATCCATGAAGGCTGAAAGCCTTTGGCTGAACTCAACAATCATGTCATGATCTGGAGGAGATAACTCTGCTTGTCATATCACTGATTACCCTAATGTGTGGAGTTTTGGAGGCCTCCCAGCTCCAAGGCTGACATATCACTAATCTGTAGCCTTGGATGCTTCTTTGTTTGTTTATCCTGTTCCCTGTCCCTGTAGGTCGCACTCCTCCTCGTAACAGTGAGCCCTTTCCAGCCCCCCCTGAGGATGGTGAGTATGAAAACGACCCCTTGGGGAGAATGGGGTTAATGACCCTTAAAGGTGGGAGAGCTCCACATCTGCAGAAAAGACTACTTGTAATCTAGCTGTACAGAAACTTGCTGTCAACTTCTCTTGAAAGGAAGAATCAATTTCTGCTTTCTCACTTTTTCCCTCTTGGTAGAGCACATAGCTGCAAAGGAAGCAGTGAAGCCCACCCGAGCTCCAGATGTCCAGACATTGTTGCCGAAGCAAGAACTTGTATGTACTGTTTGATCTGTTAATAGCTGTTCATACTCCCACTGTGAAAGATACACAAGCGCTGGAGACTTTACAGTTTCTAAGGAAGCCGATTACTCTACTAAAGAGCAGTAAAAGTGCAACTTCAGGCTTTGTCCTACCCTAAGTCTTGCCTGATCAGTAGAATCAAAGGCCAAGCCTCCAACAGGCAATGACTCTATTGCTTCTGTTCACTTCTTGCACTTGCAGTGGTGTTTCTGCCTGTATCTCAAAAGTGAGGTACTCTGAAGAGGACCAAGTGCAAGATACATTATCCTGGCTTCTCTCTCAGCCTTCAGGCTGGCTACAGCCTCTTACCCTGATTTTATATACCAGTGGCAGCACTTGGCACTTCTGCTGGGACATCTCTCTGTTCTTTGCAAATCTTAATTGCATCTTAGTATGTACCTGAGAGATACTTTGATGCCTTTTTAAACTGTGCTAGTAAATTGGAGACTGCTTCTGTGTTAGGGCCCTGCTGTGAGAGGAATGCAAGTCAGGAAAAAAAGAATATCAGGCTGGGGCCAGACTGCTGCTGCTAGAGCTTTTATCCTGATTTCTCCTGCAGCCTAATCCAGTCCAGAGGCCACCAATTGCCTCTTCAGCTGCTTTGACCAGAGCAGAGCCGTTGGTGATTCCTGCAGCCAGAAATGAGCCCATTGGCTTGAAAGCCTCTGACTTTCTACCAGTAAGTATCTCTGGACAAAAGAAAAGTTTCTGGCTAGTATCTGTTTTGGGTGACATCAGAAAGGGGGTTCTCTGACATGCAAGTGTACTGGATGCTTTCTGCACCCTGCAGTCCTCAGTACTGAATGAGACCATGTTACTTCCTGCTCATCCTCTGCCCACTTGATACCTTTCCTGCCTCCCAGCTCCTCTAACATGTAGTTCCTGTGGAATCAGCACCTCCAGATTGCAGGACACAGCCTCTATTGCGATTGACAGCAGGCTGATGTGAACACAGCAGCATTGATCCACGCTCAAAGCATGAGTTATCAAAGCAGAGAGCTAGGGATAGGGCTCAGACGCTGAACAATTCCACGTGCTAGACAGTGATTTATTTAGAAAATTGGTGTCTGCCATTACACATACATAATTATTTCATAGCAATTTTTGCCTCTTGGAGGCCTCTTGACCTCTCTTGGGGAGGATATTTCCTGTCCCAGAAATGGACTAGAGGATCCTCATGAATTCAAACTCAAAATGTGAGCAAAGGAAGTGGTGGTTCCAGCAAGGCCTAGCAGGGATCAAACTGAGAGTCTAATAAATGGTGTGAGATTTCTAATTGTAGTAACATTCAGCTGAATGTTTCAAGTGAAAAATGGGGTGTGTGTGTGAAAATAATTCTTCATCAAAATGTGTTGGTTTTGAAAACCTCCTTTTAATTCACTTTTTTTTTTTTTTTTTTNATAAAGTACTGGGCATCTGATATGATTCTATCAAACGAGTTATTGCTTTCATATATTTTTTCCCAAATAAAAGGCCATTGTAAATGAAAGCTCCTCCTTTTATTTTTTTTTTTTTTTTTTGAATTTTGAGAGTTTCTCCAAATCTTCAAACATATTTGTGACTGATGTAGTAGAAAAGGCAGAAGTAACTTAGATCAGAACAAACTGAGCATTTCAATTTCAATATGGTTTTAAAACAATCTTGAAGGAAGTCAGTATTTGCTGGGACTCTCTACACCAAAAGCAGCTCTCACCTATGCCAGGGGAAGCTCCTACCTTTCTGTGCCACCTTGCTCTGTTATTGCTGCTCCATTGGTGTGTACTTTCAGGCTGTGAAAAACCAAAGCCAGACAGAGCTTGTGGATGAGGAAGCTATTTCACAGATCAGGAAAGGCCACGAGACCATGTGTGTGGTGCTCGCCAGTCGCCGCAAGAATCTGGACACTGTGCAGGCTGTGTGGAGCTCCAGTGATATCAAGGCAAGGATGTATTGATACCTAATGCCTGTGGGGCTTATTCAGCCTGTAGAGGAGAAGGTTCCGGGGAGACCTTAAGAGCAGCTTCCAGTGCCTAAAGGGCCTACAAGAAACTGGGAGAGGGGCTCTGTACAAGGGTCTGTAAGGACAGGACAAGTGGGAATGGCTTTAACTTGACAAGTTCCCAAGATTTCTTCTTGGGCAGAAGTTCTTCCCTGTGAGGGTACTGAGGCACTGGCACAGGTTCCCCAGGGAAGCTGTGGCTGCCCCATCCCTGACAGAGTTCAAGGCCAGGTTAGACAGGGCTTGGAGCAACCTGATCTACTGGAAGGTGTCTCTTCCAGTGGCAAGGGGTTGGACCTGGATGAGCTTTAAAGGCTTTTCAAACCCATACTGGTCTGTGTTTCTATGCGATGGGAGCAGCTGAACAGTTTTTCTGGCTTGTGGGGAAACAGTTCTGCCTCTTGCGCAAAATGCAGGGTCTCACAGCTTTTGTCCCCAGGCAGAGTGTTGCTGTGTCCCACCTGCATTTGAATGGCCACAAAGAAACATGGAAAAAACTTTCTCACAAGAGAGTTGTCTTCTCTTCCCTAGTGAACTCCACATTACCTGGTTTTTGAAAAGCTGTACTTGATACTAATTGCACTAGCCTAGCCAGTTTGAGCTTTTCACTTAGTGACTTCTTCCCTTTCTCTCCCAGAACTCTGTGGACTCTGCAGTGGCAATCAACGATCTGTCTGTTGTTGTGGACCTCTTGAATATTGTCAACCAAAAACAGTGAGTTCAGGGGTAGGGGCAACCCCTGCAATACCCAGTGGCACCTGGCTTGGTGTCAGGAGCGCTGCTTTGTACCTGCCTTGTATCCAGTGGGCAACGACAGCATGAAATGCATGTGCTTGTAGTCTGATCTTCAAGTCTGCAGCACCAGAGACCGCTGGAGATGCATGGGGCCCTTGCAGTGGGCAAATGATGCCTGAGTTATGGCTTCATAAAGTGACTCTGTTGAATCAAAATAAGTCAAAACCTTCCATTTCCCGTCACAAGGGGGAGTCAGTGAACTTGCTCAGTAAACTTGACTGCTGCTGCCTGGTTTTTTTTTGCCAGAAAGCATTATTTGTGTCAACTCAGTCTTGTAAAGCCTCAGAAACCTGTCTTAGCTTGTGTTCTTTTCTTTTCAGGTCTCTCTGGAAGCTGGATTTGTGTGCTATAGTCCTGCCACAGGTAGAAAAACTACTCCAAAGTAAATATGAAAGGTGAGGCCCCAAAAACATGTTGTGTTGGGGGAGAAGGTGGAGATGCTTCTAGAATTGCTCCTCTGCATGTTTTGTAGCTGAAAGAACATCCTGAAAAATCACAGCACATACAGTATAATACCAATATGACAACTGGAGAAGGGCAATGGAGTTGCCAAGTGTGTGGGGGAAGAGTTGTGGAAAGTCTACATGGGCAGGAAGAACAGGATATTGAGATTCGGAGTAGGTGTGTTGGATTGAAGGCAGCTCTAGCAGCCAGGAGGGATCACATCCATGTAGGACAAGTGGGCTCTGCACACAGATAGGAATGAGATTGTCAATGTGGAGCAAGAGGAGTGAAATCCTGCATGGGGGTCACTTGAATTGCTTTGAACTTCATTAGGTGGCAAAAAATATGCAGCCTCTCTTAGGATGGAGTGTCTGCCATTCCAGGTCCCGTCAGCAGGACACCTCTGCTCTTGAGCAGAAAGGTTTTGCTTAGCAGAGAATATGCCAGGAGCTTTGAAAAGGACTGACTTTGTCAGTCTTGACTTGAACCAAAATGTATGGGTGTTTGGCTGGTGCTCTCCTTACCAGATCACAGGTAATAGGTGGGGGTTTGGTTGAGTGGATTGTCTCAGTGACTGGATGTGAGTGACAGCTGTGTGCTGGGAGGACAGGAATGAAACTCAAGTAGGACCTGATTGTCCATTTTTCTAGTTACGTGCAGACTGGCTGCACCTCCCTGAAACTCATTCTCCAGAGATTCCTGCCACTGATCATGGATGTTCTCGCTGCACCACCTTCTGTTGGAGTGGACATCACCAGGGAGGAAAGGTGAGGAACCAAGATCCTCCATTTGCTCCCTTTTTGGACCCAGCATTTCTCTTCGGTGAGCTTTGCTCCTTGTCATTGAGGCTCTGATACCAGACTGGGCATGCCTGCCCATTTGTCTGTCAATACCTGCCATGAGAAAAGACCAAGGACTGCTTTTCTGTCTGTCACTGCATATTGAGTCATACCTGAGCAAAGCATGAGTATGTCAGGAGTAAAACCACTCTGTGGCTTCACCCTCTACCTCACAAGGCACATGAGTTGTCAGCTGGGTGCTGGATTTCTAGTTCATTCACAGGATAGCTCTGCCCTGAGAATTTGTCCTCTGAAAACAACACCTCCTTCCTCCCTTGACTTTACTGCCAAAGGGGAGAGGAGGAGTATAAGAGTCCTTATGTGAATGCCATTCTCCTGTGTCATCAGGATGTGGGCTGCATACATAGTGTTTCTGCAGAGCCATGCTCACATTTTAGCCTCTTCCAGGCCATTTGCAGGGCTTGTATTTTCTCACCTGCTTACATTGCATCTTTTGCGCTGCAGGAACAAGCACTTCTCTTCAGCAGCTGAGGATTCATGCTGTGTCTGCTCTCTGGCTTTTGCAGGCTCCATAAATGCAAGCTGTGCTACAGGCAGCTGAAAAACATCAGCAGCATCATCAAGAACAAGTCTGGGCTCAGCGGGCGCCATGGTAGTACCTTTCGGGAGCTGCACCTCCTCATGGCTGTCCTGGAGTGACAGCCACCACCTCCCCATGTGCAAATGAAGGTGGCCAAGCTCCCCTTGGTCTGGCTGGATTACATCTCTCTCCATGTGTCCATCTTTGCCCCGCACAGTGCAGTAGGGAAGTGGGATTTCACTGGCCAGTTGCCTGCCTAGCCTGGGTGCCTTTACGGTCTAGGTGAAGGACCTGAGTGGAGAGACATCTGTGCTGCATGAGAGGACCTGCCTTGTGGAGGCCCCCACAAAGCCCTGTAGGGAGGCAGCTTCATTTCATTTTTTCATCTCTTGCATCAAGCTGTCAGCTACTCCATCTGTGTGTGATGGCCTTTTGCTGATGGCCATCCAAGCCCACTGTCACATCTTCACCAATGTGTGCTTTTGGCCTACTGGCTCTATTGGTTGGGGCTGGCTGGCCCCACTCTCTGTGCATTGTGCTGCCCACCACAGCCTGATGGCAGTTGGAGTGTCCCTTCTCTACAGGAGGACTTCACCTGCCCTGCAGGACTGGCCGTTTGGGCTTCCTTTATCAAACATGAGCCAGGACACCAAGACTCCATGCCTCGGGTAGCTTGTATTGAGAGAGGGCTGCTTCTTGGCTTCCCAGCCCTGATGGCACCCTGGGTTGCACAAGGTTATTATCATCAGAATTGCTGGTAACTGAGGTCTACCTGGAGGAGTTAAAATATGTGACTTAAACAGGACTTCTCATATTTTTACATTTGGGGATAAGGATTTAGGAGGGCTGAGAAACAGGCATGTGGACTGTCTTTCTATATCCACTGGAGCCCTATTTTTCCCTCAATAAATGTCTGTCAGAACCTTTCTGTCCCTTTTTCTTTCCAGTGCGGAAAGAGGTTTCTGTTGGTGCTTCCCCTGCTCCTCCCAGCCTGTCTCCTATTTTGTTATACACTGGAGCTTGTTCTCCAAGGGACTGTAACTTATAATGGAGTTTATTAAAAGATTTGTAACTTTTTTTGTAAGAAGTTGTGTTAAATGCCTGAATCTCTTGAAGCCCTGTTCACCTTGTCATGCCTCCTGGCTGGGAGTGTCCAGGGAAAGCAGGGTTCTGCTCCCTGTGTATCTCAGGGGGAAGCTGGCCCTTCTCACCATTCCTGCTGGGAGACTGGGGTGAGTAAGTGGATGTGGTGAGCAAGCTGGAGAGGCAGCACTGGCTGAGTTTCACTTGCTGAAAGCCCCGGGGAGGTTTCACTCTGCTGGGTATTCCCAAGCCCAAAGAAAGTCATTATTTGTGACTTGTCCTTCCCCCTGGCCTCATGCAGATGTCTTCTCCCCACCTGAGCTCCAGCAGGTCTCAGTGCAGCAGCAGGAGTTAGTCTCTATGGTTTTCTGTGCAGAAGAAACATAGTTTCTACTATGTGCTATAACTAGGTGCTGGTGTTTGGAGGCACAGGATACTGTTTGGGGTTCGGATAGTGAAGCCAGCAGGAATCATAAAGTCCCAGACTGGTTTGGGTTGAAAGGGACCTTAAAGCTCATCCAGTTCCAGCCCCCTGCCATGGACAGGGACACCTTCCACTAGGCCAGGTTGCTCCAAGCCCCATCCAACCTGGCCTTGAACACTGCCAGGGATGGGGCAGCCACAGCTTCTCTGGGCAGCCTGTGCCAGGCCCTCAGCACCCTCACAGGGAAGAACTTCTGCCTAAGAGCTCATTTCAGTCTCCCCTCTGTCAGGTTAAAGCCATTCCCCCTTGTCCTATCCCTACAGGCCCTTGTCCAAAGCCCCTTTCCAGGTTTCTTGCAGCCCCTTTAGGCACTGGAGCTGCTCTAAGGTCTCCCCTTAAGGAGCTTTCTCTTCTCCAGCCTGAACCAGTCCAGNAAAGCCCCTTGTTTCTTGCAGCCCCTTTAGGCACTGGAGCTGCTCTAAGGTCTCCCCTTAAGGAGCTTTCTCTTCTCCAGCCTGAACCAGTCCAGCTCTCTCAGCCTGGCTCCAGAGCAGAGCTGCTCCAGCCCTCACAGCATCTCTGTGGCCTCCTCTGTACTTGTTCCAACAGCTCCACGTCCCTCTTGTGTTTTTGCCCCAGAACTGGACACAGGACTGAGGGGGGGGGTGGGGGTGGTATCTCCAGAGCACAGCAGAGGGGCAGAATCCCCTCCCTAACCTGCTGCTCATGCTCTAGGAATGCAGCCCCATGCACAAGGGTAATCTGGGGTCAAAGGCACCCTGAAGCTGGGTCATGGGGAGCTTTTCATCACCCAACACCTCAAGACCTCCTCAGGCCTGTGTACTTTGTGTGTGTCCTGCATGTACTGGTGCTGCCTCATCCATGGCCTTTCTGGTGATAATCCCATGCCTGGACCCAACTGGGGTGTGACAAGGCTCCAAGCCAGCCCCCAGCAGTCCCCACAGTGGGGAGAAGCATGAGGTAGAGCATGACATTGCAGTGCTGGGGCTTACTTAGTGTTTGACAACTCCATCCACTGGTAATTAAGGAGGTGGGTAGCTGCAGCCTGGGGTCTGTGGTGCCAGGCTTTCCCAGGCTCAGCTCCAGGAGGAAGCCCCTCATGGGCTTTCCCAGCTGTGAGGAAGATGCTGTGCCATGGGAAGGAGCACTCACCCATTCTCCTGCAGAAACAACAGCAGCACAGGAGGACTGGATTTTACAGTTTATCTGAATAAGTTTTGTTACAAAACAGTTTTTATTATTACTATTAAAATACATAGAAACACCTAATCTTAAAAAAGGCTAAATTTATTCTTCCCTTTTTTGCTTTTTTTTTTTTCTAATAGAATATGCTGTGAAAGAGCAAGAGAAGGGGAGCCAGTAGGAAGGAGCCATCAGTGCAGCCGGTCAGGTATGTGCAACAGGAGAAAGCATACCCAAGAGTGGGTGCTTCGAGGTCTGAGGGACAATGCCACCTCCTCCCATAACCCTGCCAGCCTCCATCCCCATACGTAAGCCAAACAGCTTTTGGGCTGGAGAGTTGGAAGGGGTTTTTGTTTGTTTTCTGCTTGCTTTCCATTCCAAGACCATGTAAACAGGGTATAAATATTTCAAACACTTTCATATTGACCACGCTGTGATCGCTCTTGACAAGACAACTGGTAAAGAACTTTACAATAGCTTCATCTGAGACTGCTAAACCCACCCTGGTGCCATGTACTACTGTGCCAGGGCAGCACCGGCACCATGGGGAACAGCAGCTTAGGTCATGCATGGCACTGGGGTGCCTCCATGCAACAACAGGGCTTGAAAAACCTATACAGGGAAAGGAGCTGCTAGGATTTGTTTTCTGGCTTACAACAGAGGAAATGCTGCTCTATAAGACATGAGGCAGCTGCCCCAATGCAGCCCCAAGCTGGGCTCCCAGAGACATTTCCAGGAGCTCACCTGGCTCTGAGCACCCCCTGCAGCCATATATCTCTAGAAACAAAGCTGGAGCACCCAGGAGCTCCTGCTCAGACTAAAAACATCCTTCCAGCAACAATGAAAGGTCACAGAGGCAAAGGTCTGAGGGGGCAGATCCCTGCCCAGCACCGTTGTCCCCACCTTGCAATGGGGGTCTGGCTGCTGGGAGAGCCTGGCCCCATGCTGCTCATGTAAGAGGTGCCATTACCCTCTGGTTGTGAATCCTGCTAGGTGAGGGGATGGCACCCAAGCCTTTGAGTCTCCCAGCAGCCAGCTCTCAGTTGCACCATGTGGAGCCTTGTCCTGCAGCAGGTTTAGTGCCAAGGCTGGCACTTGTCACAGTGGCACAGGCCTCAGCTTCCCTGCAGGAAGAGAAGTGTGGGTCATATGGGGCACAGCCATCACTGCCCTGGCCCCATCAGCAGCATTCCAGCAGATGCTGCATTGCACTGGTCCCACAAGCAACCCATGAGCACCCCTGCAAGCAGCAGAGCCCAGCACCCCTGTCCTGCCCTGCATGGGGCCAAGCAGAGTCCTCCACCGGCTCCCGGCTGCAGGCACTCACCTAGCAGCCACAGCTGCCCCTAATTCAGGCTGAAATTGAAGAAGAAAGGTTCAGCCCATGGGCACCCCAGGCTGCAGCTTTACAGCGGGGTGCTCTTGGGGAAGTGATAACCAAGCTTCCCATGGCTAATTAGCCAATAGTTAATGAGCTGATCACAAATCAGCTACCTTCCCACCACTGGCTTTGCCTGCCTGTGGCTGGCTGGGATGAGGCTGGGGGCAGGCGCCTGTGATGGTGATGGAGGGGCTCTGGCAGGGTACCTGGGGTGTAGAGCAGGGCTGGGACGTCCCACCACCCACCTGAGGGCTGGAGCTTCCTGCGGATGGAGGCAGCACGGCCAGAGAGGTGCCCGGGGCTGGGGGACATGTGGGCCCGGCCAAGGGGTGCTGTGGTCCCCGAAGAGTCACCCTGGGAGGAGATGAAGGGGTATGGCCCCAGGGTCAGCCTGTGCCAGTCCTCAGAGGGAAAGAACAGGGATGGGCTCATGGGAAACATGGTGTCCAGTTGTGCTCTGGGGGTACCATGGGGCTGCTGTAGAACAGGGCTTGGAAGAGCCGAAGTGACAGCACTGGCCAGATACCACTGCTTGGGGACAGGCTGTGGCCCACAAAGTGATGATCCCCAATGGAGGGGACCCAACAGCAAACAGCCCTGGGACCCATATGGGTGCAAAACAGAAGGAACCCCCACACACAAAGGGGTGAAAAGGAAGAGGAGGGGCAGCCCCTTGTTTACCTCTAGCTGCTCCTGGCTGGGCCAGGAGCCCAGCTCAGCCTTGCGGGAGACAGGACCGAGCTCCACAGAGCGAACCCTCTCAGCAAACTTGAGGGAGCACAGTGTCTCACTGGTGTTCTTCTCGGCGGGGGACACCTGTGCATAGGCAAGAGCAGGCAGTCACTCTGGCAGCTGCCTGCACCCCTGGGGCTGCCCTCCCACCCTAGCCAACACACTGGGCCATGTCCAGGCCAGATGCTATTAATAACCCACCACTCCCAGGATAGCCCTGTCCAGTGTCTGATCTGGTCAGATCCCCTGTCACCAACTGCCCTGGCACGAGGGACAGCCAGGAAAAGCTGCAGCAGGTGGCCAGGGGGCATTCACAGAGCAAGGATGGAGGAGCTGCCAGAGCCCAGCATCCTCCCAGTTGGAGACAGGATGGGGAAATGTCAACATGCAAAGACATGGTACACATACAGCCAGCACCCATGTGCAGGCAGAGAGGGCAGGAGTTCATCTTCCAAGTTCATCCCCCATCCCTTGGCCTCATCTGGGGTGCAGAGACAGCGACAGAGCTTCCCCTGGCCCCAGGATTGCAGACCCCCTGGAAAAGCCTGCTCCCTCTCCAGCCTCCAGCATCCTTACTGCCTCCTGCAGCACTGGGACCAAACCCATTCAGATCCCATACTGCTACCAACAGGCACTGGGAGCCCAGCCCCTACCTGGACCATCATGAGGGTCTTGCTGTCACCGCTGAGCGAGTCCTGCAGCAAGTAGGTCAGCTTGGAGTTGCGGAAGGGCACATGGCCCTGCCGGGAGCGCAGGGCGTAGATGACATCCCCCAGGGCAGAGAGGGACTTGTTGATGTGCTGTGCCTCACGGAGCCGGCTGCCCTCCGCGCCCGACCGCCCCACACGCTCCGATCCAGCCAGGTCTACCAGGTTCAGCTTCCCTGGGGACATAGAGCAAACAAGCGGCCATGGCTGCCATCAGCTCCATGCACCCCCTCAGGATCCACCGTGGCCCACCAACCCCCGTGAAGGGCTTGCCCTGGAACCCACCTGTGGTGCGCAGCCCCGTGCTGCGGTCAAGCCCGCGGACAGTGACGATGAGGAGGGCATGGGAGCGGGAGCTGTGCTCGTTCAGGTTGGTACACTCTGTTGCGCGGTTGACATGGCCGAACTCAAAGACCTGGTGGAACCCAGGGAGATGGGGGGGGGGTGAGGCCAACCTGCTACAAACCCACCATAAACCCCCTGCCACCCACACAACAGCCCCCCTCCGAGGTGCCTGGTCTGTTGGGGTGATGACTGCTGCCAGGTCTCAGCCTGGGCGATGCAGGGAAGCCAGAGGCTGACAGACAGGGCACTGCAGGGACAGCCGTCATCCCACTAATCCCCTGGGAGCCACCCGGACCCCACACTTTTATTTTTAACCCCCTGCAGCTCACCCATGGTTCAGTGACTGTCAAATGGCACCCAGGGACCTATTTTTATCTCTGTTGCTCCCCAGTGCTTCAGAAATACTCCCAAACCAGGGGTCACACATCACAGAGCCCCCCAATGGCTGCCCCATCCCTGGCAGTGTTCAAGGCCAGGTTGGATGGGGCTTGGACCAACCTGGTCTAGTGGAAGGTGTCCCTGCCTGTGGCAGGGGGTTGGAACTGGATGAGCTTTAAGGTCCCTTCCAACTCAAACTAGTCTGGGATTCTGATTGTACCCCTTGTGCCTCCCCCTGCCCGTCTGCACCTTGTTGATGTCCTCCACGCTCTGCACCCTGAACTCGGTCAGCCCTGGCACATAGAGCTGCCCGCTGCCATCAGGACACAGCTTGATCTCCAGCTTCTCCTGCGGCTCCTTCCCCAGCAGGTCCCTGTGTGAAGGGGTACCCGTTATTACCATCCTAGGGGATCACAGGCAACGGCTCCCCTCTGGCACTGCAGCCCCTCCATGGCACAGAGCTGTGACTCCAGGCTGCCATTGTAGCTGGGTCCTCCCGGGATGCTGCATATCCCAGTCACAGCCCTTGGCTCTCGGCTTCCCATGTGCCCACACCACCCAGACCTAGTCCTTCTTGCCATCCACATTACCCATATGGTTGTGTTCCTAGCCTCCTCCCAGCCTGTGGCTGGGCTGCGGAGAAAAGTATTTCTTATGCTCCCAGTTCATAATTTCTAAATATAACATTTGGGGGGGGGAGGGCTGCTGGGGAAGGGAAGAGAGGGGGTTGCTCTGGCATCTGTGCCTGGGAGTGCTGGAAGGGCTGGGAGCCTAAGTAACAGACCTTGAGGGAGTGCGCTTCGAAAGGGCAGCGTGCACCAAAACCCCCTAAAAAAATTAGAATAAACCCTTGCACAGCCAAACCCAGAGCCCAGGGAACAAGCTGTGCAGCCAAGGCCCGGCTGCTGGGGCAGGAGCAGAGCAGCGAGGGGTGATGCCTAGATGAGCTCTGATGCCACGTTAGAGCTTTTCCCCCTGCCCATACCTGAGGGACTCATTGTAGATCTCAGCAGCACTGACACTGATGGCATAGTCCCAGTCAGCCGCTTTGCCCCGCACCTCCGAGAAGAGGAGCTGCAGGGCCCTCTGGTTGATCCCTGGGTTTGCTGCTGTTCCCTGATGGATTGGGGTGAGAAATGGGGGGGAGGACATGTGTCATCCTCTTTCATCTTATCCTGGTTAGGGGAGGGTGCTGAGACTGGGCACCAAGGGGTGGGAAGCTGAGAAAGAAGAGGGAAGCAAAGCCAGGCAAACTCACCTCCATCGTGTAGGTTTTCCCTGCCCCTGTCTGCCCATAGGCAAAGATGCAGACGTTGTAGCCATCAATGCAGGAAGTGACCAGGGCTTGAACCTCCTGAAAGACCTGGAGGGGCACCGGGGATGTCAGATGATAGCTGCATCTCTCCCATTATGCCAGCAGCATGGACAGCGACACCCACCTCCTCCTGCGATGCTTGTGGGGGGAAGACCTTATCCAGCTCGAAGGACACCAGCTTCCCCTTGTGCAGGAGGTGCAGGACAGCATCATCGTCAGCGTCAAAGGTTACCGCGTTGGCTGCTTCTGCACCCTCACCGTCCTCCTTTGTAATGGGGCGGACCCGTCCAAAAACACGGATGTTTCCTTGGAGAAGGAGAGGGATGCAGGGATTGTGTCAGCCCCATCGCATTCTGCTGCCACCCCCATCACCATCAAACACTGAGTGGGCTGAGCGCTGCTGACCAATGCAGCTCATCATCAATTCAAGCATCTTAGAGAGACCTCATGGTGCTGGGGTGCAGCAGGGTGGTGCTGCCCTGTTCCCTTCTCAGGGACATGCTCTCCTGTGATGGGACACACACCTTTGAGCCGCACCAGTTCATTGTGGCACTTCTTGCGGAGCTGCAGCTCGCGGCGGTACTTGCGCAGCAACTCCCGGTTGGTGCTGTGCACCTCCTCGATGGCCTGGCTGATCTGTGGGGGATGGACACCAGCGGCTCAGTGACACCCCCCCCCCAGCATCCCCACTGGCATGGGGTGGTAGCCCTGGGAAAGGGGGGTATTTCACCTCAGCCCTGGCACTCCGCAGGGTTTCCTGGAGGAGGAGGGGGAAGTCTCGGACCTGCCGCTTCAGGCTGTTGTAGTCATGGGTGAGGGTGCGCAGAGCTGGCTGCAGCGTCAGCAGGTTGGTCCGGACGCCTGCAGGCAAGAGGCAGAGTGAGGGACATGTGGCATGACACCCCAGCCCCAGCCTTCTTCGCCCTCCTCACCTGCCAGGTTCTCATGCACTGCCTTCATCTCCACTTGAGCACGGGAAAACGCCTCCTCAATGGCGTGGTTCTTCTCCTCCTCCATTGCCTGCATCTCCTCCAGCATCTGCCCATGGGCTCGCTCCAGCTCAGCCTCATACATCATGATCTGGGTGGGAGAGAAGCAAGAAGGGGGATATGAGCTGTGAGCACTCACTGCTGCACCGCAGCACACAGAGGCGGGCCAGGTAGTTTGTTTCCCTGCTTTGCACTCAGACCTGAGCTCGGAGCTGAGCCTCTGTCTTCTGGGAGTTCTGCAGCTGCTGCTCCATCTCCTTTAGCACCTGCCTCTGCATCCCTACCTGCTCCTGCAGGTACTGGTTTCGGGACTGGCTCTCACACAAGGCTTGTTTCAACTTGGCTGAGTCCACCTCCACTGTCTTAATGATGTACTGTGAGAGAAAAGCACCCAGAGATGGGGTGTACTGGGAATGCAGCACCCAAGGATTGAGCGTTGGCTCATTTGCAGAATCATAATGCTGCCCTAATGTGTACAGGGCAGAGGGATGGGTGGCACTTGCAGGGCACCCACTAGGCCTGAGCAGGCACCCAGCCCAGCTCCTCTTGCGTGGCCAGGAGACATGGATCAGAGGGACATGGATCAGATGCTGTGAGGGCTGGAGCAGCTCTGCCTGGAGCCAGGCTGAGAGAGCTGGGCTGGTTCAGCCTGGAGAAGAGAACACTCCTTAAGGGGAGACCTTAGAGCAGCTCCAGTGCCTAAAGGGGCTGCAAGAAACGTGGAGAGGGGAATTGGACAGGATCCTGTAGGGACAGGACAAGAGGGAATGGCTTTAACCTGACAGAGGGGAGACTGAGATGAGATCTTAGGCAGAAGTTCTTCCCTGTGAGGGTGCTGAGGCCCTGGCACAGGTTGCCCAGAGAAGCTGTGGCTGCCCCATTCCTGGCAGTGTTCAAGGCCAGGTTGGATGGGGCTTGGAGCAACGTGGTCTAGTGGAAGGTGTCCCTGCTGTGGCAGGGGTTGGAACTGGATGAGCTTTAAGATCCCTTCCAGCCCAAACCAGGCTGTGAGTCTGTGATTCTATGGAGAGCCACTCGGTGCTCACCTTTATCTGCTGGGGCTGGGACTTGAGGCTGGCGATGGTCTCCTGGCTGTCCCTCAGCCGCCGGCTAAGCCTCTCCTCCTCCTCGGCTTTCTCTGCCAGGGAGTCCTTGAGCCGCAGCTCCACCTCAGCCAAGCGGTTCGTCTTCTGCTGGACCTCCAGGTCCAGCTCCCCCAGCTTGGCCCGTGTCTCCTCTGCCTCCCGCTGAAGCTGGGACAGCCGCTCCTGCAGCCCGGCGTTCTCCTGGCCCCAAACAGCACAGCCGAGGCCATGTCACCCATGGGTGCCCATCACCCTGCTGCCAAGCTGCCACTGCCAGCCACTCACCTGGAGGTGGGTGCAGTCCCGGCACGGCGCCTGCTGCTGCTGCCGCCGCAGCTCCCGCAGCTCCCCCTCGCACGTCTTCATCTCCTGACGCAGGCGCTCGTTCTCAGCTGCGAGCAGGTCCCGGTGCTTCTCTACGTCCGTGCTGCCCTGCGATCGGATGGGTGCAATGGAGCTGGAGTTGGATGCACTCCGGGGAACCCCAGCCTGCAGCATGCCCCAGCCTACCATGCTCAGGGAAGCCCAGCCTGCTGCACCCAGGAAAGCCCCCATCTGTACACAGGAGAACCCCCCTTCCCCAGCCTACTGCATCAATAAAAGCCTCCATGTTGCTGCTCCCAGGGAACACCCATCTTCCTGCATCAGAGGAGCCCCAACCTTCCATGTCAGAGCCACCCCCACCCTGCCTTGGGACCCCAGCCCCCAGAGAATCTGTCACCTCCCACTGCAGGGTGACGGTGCCAGAGGGGGTAGCTTTGCCTGCCCGACAGCCACCAGTTGTGACATTGCATTGGACAGGAAATCCCACAGACTTCCACCCCTCAGTGTCTCTCTCAGCTTACAGGATCCAAACTGTGACCCTGGGAAGGTTTCAATCCTCCTAGGCCCTCCTCATTTGCCCCTTCCTCCTCCCAGCATCTCCCGCATCCCTCAGGGCAGGGGTGGCTCAGCCCCAGTGTGGTGGCAGCTCACCAGCTCCGAGCGCAGCCGCCCAATCTCCTGCGCCTGCTCCAGGAGCTTTGCCTTCAGAGCTTCAACCTGTCAACACAGGCAGGGTTAACCGGGAGGCATCTCAGCAGCTTTTGGAGGAGACCCCATGGTGCCACGCCGGCCACTAGTCTGGCTCGCACCTTTGTCATGCCTTAATTTTCCACCTTGCTCTGAGCGCCTGATTCACATGAGCTGATTAAAATGAGCCTTAATGAAAGGCCTGCTTCGACCTTGTTTGACCATGTGTGTAATTTGTCCATGTTGAGCATTAGCAGAAACCATTATTAAAGAAGAAAAAAAACAAAACAGGGCAAAAGCAGCATCTTTGGAGAAGGAAGAAAACAAACCTATCCATAATTGTGCTTCAAGAGCCTGGAGTGCCCGTCCTGCAATGCAGCTCTATTTTACCTTCTCTATTTTTCTTTCTAGGAAAGTTATCTTTGGAGAAAGAGGAAGCAGGAACCCTTCCAGAAGTCCCTATGTCCCACTCTGACAGGAGGATGCTCCCCAGGCAAACCCCTCACTTGGACACGGCAGACTGCTGCTCCATCCCAACAACCAGCAACTGGGCCTCCATGGACCACCATTTAGGAACTGCTGATGAGTAGGATACTGAATTAGGAACAATTTCTGCCCCAAAGGGCATTGGAACAGGCTTCCCAGGGCAGTGGTGGAGTCACCATCCCTGGAAGTGTCCCCAAACCGTGTAGATGAGGCCGTCAGTGCCATGGTTCAGTGGTGGCTTCAGCAGTGCTGGGCAATGGTTGGATTTGAAGATCTTAAAGGTCTTTTCCAACTTGGCTGATCCTATGATTCTAATCACAGTGCCAATGTGCTGACACAGTGCTGCAGTTAAGGGCAATCAGTTATTAGGGCACACCCTCGCTGGGACAAGGTCAGCTCCTGCACATTCAGCACAGAGTGTGGGTCCTGCAGGAGAGCTCTGCATGCTCACGGTGAAAAGCCAGGGAAGGGAACTGCTCCCTGCGGCATCAGGAGCCCCTGATCGTGTGCTGTGTACAGCAGCCTGGCACTCAAGTGGGAAAATCCCATTCCCACGCTCAGGAAGGCAGATTATTAAGGCATTTTTTAGACACACACGCCAGAACTTGCCCACTGCTCCCTGTGCTAGCAGCACCCCAAAATACACCTCCATCTCCTACCTGCTCAGGCATCTCCAGCTGCATCCTGCTTTCTGCAGATGACAGGGATTCCCTGGCAGCCGGATCCGGCTGAAGCCGTGGCCCAGCCATACCCAGGCTTTGGAAGTTTGGGTCCGCACTTTGCTCTGTGCTTGCTGCCGAACTGGCTGGCGTGGGGCCGGATCCTGCCACTGCTCACGCTTGTGTCATGCAGAGTATGCCAACCAAATGCAGGACAATTACCTCCGCCTTTTTGACACCCGTGGAACAAGCAGAACCTGACTGTAACAGCTTCCACAACAGCCACATGCAAATGCCTTTATGAGCAGCCGGAATTTCTATCTCCCTGAGATGACCCAGGTCCTCGCACTGACAGTGCAGTCACGGTGGTGTGGGACGCATCTGAGCAGGGTTCTGGTAAAGGCAGCCGAAACGCTCCCGCTTTTGGCAGACAACTCTGTGCCTTCACATTCACTTTCCACCTCCTGACTCTCAAAAGTCACTAACATTAAACTTGTCCTGCTCAGGGAGGGTGGATGAGGGCTGCAGGGCTGTGACCCTGATTCCCAAAGCCTTCCCCGCCACATCATACCCAAGGAGTCACGTGCCCTCACCAACATTATCCCGATGTCACCACAAGGTCAAACAAGGGGCTGCAAGCATCCTGAGGGAGGTGCAGCCAAAGCTGATGGGATGGCACCACTGCTCAGGAGCACCCAGCTCATTCCCGTGCACAATGCTCCTTCCAAGCATGACCCTCACTAACTGCAAGCCACAGTGCTCCAGCCAAGCCACAGCCTGAAGGTGGGGACCCCAACGGACTCTCTTGTGTTGCCCTGTCCCCACCATACCTGGCCTTGCAGCTGGAGAGACAGGGAAAGCTCGTCATTCTCCCGGGCAGCGAGCTTCTCCTGCAACCCCAGCAGCTGCTCCTGAAGCCGCAGCTTCTCCTCCTGCAGATGCGCCATGGAAGCCATCACCTTCTGGATCACTGGGAAGGGCCGGGCCGCTGGCAGACTGGCACGTTTCCCACCACAGATCCTCCCTCCTGCAGTGGCAGCAAAGATGAAGCTGCTCAGGACCCGTCTGCCTCCCTGGGGAATGGGGTACCAGCTATGGGGAGAATCCCAGGGGCTGCAATGGAGGTGGCACTGCAGGAAACAGGACTTGCAGCAGTCCCATGGAAAGCAGCGATGTGCCAGGAGGTACATCCTGCATGCCATGATGCTGACTGGGGCCAGAAGCACAAACGATGTGAGTCCCTGGGAGAGGGTGGGATCCAAAGGGTTATGCTGATGCCAGTAGAACATCCTAGGCTGTAATATCGAGTGCCTGCCCAGGCCACCGCACTGTGACCCAGCCCCATCACATGCCAAGGTGCTGCCGCCTCACTCAGATAACAACCGCCTTCACCATGGCTCTGATTCATGCCGGCATCCTCTTTACTGCATGAGCAGGTGCTGGTCGAAAACCAGGATGTGATCATGTTATTAAAGACTGCATCATTACACACAAACATAATGGAAGCCAAATTAAAATGAGATGGGTACCCTGGTCGGCCGTGTTGCCTAATCCTTGTGTGCTCGGCTTCCCAACCTCCTACTATTACTTTAAACATGGTTTTCTGTGCATTAATTGGGCCACTGGTGCTGACAGAAGCCAACCTGGCTGTACATCAGAGCCTGCCAAATGAATCCCTGAAGACTTGGTAGTTCCCGAGAAGAAATGAGCTGGCCTGACTCATTCCCCATGTGGGGATGAGGCACTGCGGTGGGCAAAGTGGCAGCCAGTATCCTGGCTGCCCGGCGCCCTTCACTGCTTGCCATGGATTTCAGCTGCTGCCACCAGAAACCTTGAGGTTTTCAAGACAGGAGGTGATGCTGGGAACTACTTTGCTGCCTGCAGGAAGATGCTGGCTGTTTCATAGGAAACATCCTGAGTACAAGAAGCAAGACTTGTCTGTGAATCAGACATGCTACCTTTCAAAGGCGTTAAAGAACCAGCAGAGTGGACAGAAAATGAAACACTGGCACCAAACCATGAGTCTGCTGTCAACTATATGCCATGGGACTTATCCAGCAATGTCTGTGGAAGTGATTGCTGGGTTTCGTGCCCCTGACTTGGGCTGAATATCCTGGAGGCGTGACAACAGATGCCAGCTTCTTTCTTTCCACTCCAAAAGCTCAGCCCAGCTCAGGCAGAGGACTGTGACGTTTCCTTTGAACCCAGCACACACAAAA
This sequence comes from Agapornis roseicollis, assembly GCA_002631895.1. NCBI lineage: Eukaryota > Metazoa > Chordata > Aves > Psittaciformes > Psittacidae > Agapornis > Agapornis roseicollis. The sequence continues at coordinate 36,257 of NDXB01016547.1, forward strand.
CCTACCCCAATTCTTCTGAAGTTAACAGGAATGCCAGCTCTCACCCCTTGGGGAGCGTGCAGGGATAAAACAAGATTACAGGAGGCACATGGGCTCTGCACACATCACCCACCCTAATCCCAAATCTGGGATGGAAGGCAAAACCAGACTCAAAGCCACAACACCCAGCTGCAAGTCAAACTGCCAGGCAGGGTGGTCCTGCATGGATAACATGCTCCTCCTTGCTCTAACACCTTCCTCCTGTGACAGCATCCTAGGGAGAGGAGTTGCTAGAGGGATTCCCCAGCCTCAGCATTTCCAGAAGCATTACATTTTCCCTCACAGGGAGGTAGGTTTTGCTGGTGCTCACTGGCTCCGTTCACCCTGTTAAATAATTCACCGGTGGCCTCGTGCCACCTGGCAGTTGGCTGGTGTTTGATTTCCACCAACATCCAGTATCTCCCCAGTCCAAAAGAGGAGACGTCCTCCTGGTACCTGCTGGCAGGTTCCCTGCACCCATCCCAACCCATCCCTCCTCCTGAGTGCCCGCCACTGTATCCCTGCTTCCCCCTCACCTGTTTTCTCCAGGTCCATGTTGGAGGCTGTCTGTCCTGGGGTGGCTATCGCTGATGTGCAGGGAGATGCCGGCAACTTCTTGGAGGCCAGTGTCAGGATCCGGGCCTTACGTTCCTCCTGCTGTTGTTCTGATGCCTCCCGCAGGCCCTGTGTCCATGAGAAGAAACAGGATGGGGAGCTGAGAGGCAGCAACTCTGCACAACATGTATCTGGCAACGGCATCTCACCAGGCTGGCCAGGGGGAGAGAGCAGAGAGGACATTCCAGAGGACAGGCTGAGAACATTGGGGCTGTTCAGCCTGGAGAAGGGAAGCTGAGTGGAGACCTCATAGCAGCCTTCCAGTATCTGAAGGGGGCCTACAAGGATGGTGGAGAGGGGCTCTTCATCTGGGACTGTAGCAATGAGATAAGGGGAATGGCTTTAACCTGACGAGCTCTTAGGCAGAAGTTCTTCCCTGTGAGGGTGCTGAGGCCCTGGCACAGGATGCCCAGAGAAGCTGGGGCTGCCCCATCCGTGCCAGTGCTCAAGGCCAGGTTGGATGGGGCTTGGAGCAACCTGCTCTAGTGGAAGGCGTCCCTGCCCGTGATAGGGGATTGGAATCAGATGAGCTTTAAGGTCCCTTCCAACACAAACCAGGCTGGGATTCTGTGACAGGACAGGAGGGCCTGGGGAAACCCTCCCTCCAAGGGATTTCAGTGGTGAGAAGCTGCTATGATGGACTTACAATGTTTCTTTCAGTTATTCCTACAAACATCTCCTTCCCTCAGCTTGCTCAGTTACTCTGATTAGAATCTATTTTTTTCCTCTATGGCCTTAAAAACCACCATAACCTGGCTTGCAGGCAGCACTGGATGTGAAGCTGCTTGCTGGTGAGCCACGGCCCAGGTGGGAACACCATGCCTTGTGGGACAGAGCACAGCTCAGAAGAAACAAAAACAGAACTGAGAAGAAGGGTAAGGAATATACAGAAGGTCCCAAATTCTGCACCTATCAGATGTACCACCAGCTCACAGGGAAAGAAAAATGAACCTGCTTTTTTAATCACTACCTATAAAAGCACTGTAGCACGGACACCTTTGGAATGCTGAGCTGCCGATCAGCCTTGCTCCGGGAGGTGCTCCCTGCCCTGCTCAAACTTACACCTTATCTCAGAGCCTGTGGCCTCATCCCGTGGGCAGAGATGCCAGGAAACCTGTCTCACCCATTCAGATGGGTGAATACTCAGCACATCCAAAATATTTGAGAGTGATTTGGAAGATGCGTGTCTGCGGTGCCTCTACCTTTAAGACTCCAGAGGGTTTTGCCGGAGGGAATGCATCAAGGCTGCTGTGAGATAAGAAGATGTTTTTCTTCTTGTCAAAGAAGGGGAATTTAAACTATTTGCCCGAAGCCCAGGATGAACTGGTGGCATCAACACCAGTACGCAGTGTCCTGACTCTTCCCTGACACAGCAGCCTTCCTCCTCCTTCACCTCGCTGCAAATGCCATCTCAGGATGCTGCATTTTCTTATCTGCCCTGAGCTCTCCTGCCCACATGACCCAGAAGTGACCCAGAAGATGTTATTTTGGGCTGCTCCCCAGCATTTTTTGATGCCTTCCTTCTGACTTCCTGGAGATACACTTCCCTCCCCACCCAGGCAGCAGCTTTGCTTCAGCTGCACGACACCGGTATTGGGCATGACACTGGCTGTGCTAATGGGGAGCTCCCACTGAGGGATGTCCCCACAGGATGTGGGGTGTCCTTCCCACCACCCCAAAAATGCCCTCCTTACCTGCAGAGCCAGGCAGAGCCCACGGGGCTTTGGAGCGTCCGGCCAGCTCACACTGAGGATTTTACGGTGAACCAGGGCAGGCGGCAGAGGAACCTGGGCAGAGGCGTCTGCTTCACTCCCAACGATGAGCGTGTCCTGCCCAGGACCTGAGACGGGGCAAAAAGTATCCCTAGATCAACCCGAGATCCCCAGAGGGACACAGCCTTCAGCCTCACTCAGCAAACCCACCTCCTCCTCCCTGCTGCCGCCACCTCACTGGAGCAGCATAGGCAGTGCATGAGTTTTATTGAAAATATTAATTATGTTAATTAGAAAAATTAGCCCTTCAGGGGGCGGAGACAACCAGTAATGACAATTCAAGGTGTAGCAACCACCCCTCTGCAGGACCAGATCTGTCCCTCACTGGGGACATGACACCCCTACCCCTCGCCAAGCCTCTCTGCTTCCCACAACCCCATCTTGGAAAAGCTGCCAGAGCCAGCTTGCATCACCAAAACCACACGAATGGACCCTGCCATTACCTCCCTCCACTGCTCCCAAGTATTTCCTTCATTTGTCATGCAGCCAAACCCAAAAGCACACAGGGAAGCAATTCTGAGCTGCATGAAAGGAAAACAGATCTTGAAGATCTTGTACCCTTGGCTGTGCCCTCCTTTGCCATGGGAAAACTGGCTGGTGAGGGCTACATCCCAAAGGGAACTGCCTGGGGACGCTGTGCCCCTTCCCCACCTGCCACCATCTCAGGCAGTCAAATGGCATCTCTGGCAGGCACAAAAAAAAAACAACAACCCACAAATGAAACTCCACCAATGCAGGTTTTTTCCCCTAAAATCCTCTGGAGGAGCTTGGGCCAGAGGTGGAAGCAGCACCTGGATGAAGACGTGTGCTGATGAAGTCAGCCCATTGCTCTGGACTTCTTCCCAGCCTGTAATTAACCATAACATTTTGCGTGCGCTGTGACAATCAAACGCTTCCAAAGAGAACGCCCGGGTAAAGGTGATGCGATCCTCACCTTGGCATGGGCAGCAGCAGCCACCAGGCAGAGGAAGCACTGGAAATCCAGTGTTCGGCTGGGCTGCCCCAATGCCAGGGAAAAGCAGTGCACATAGGGCTGGAGAACGCTGCAGCCAACAGCAAAAAAAGCTCAAACAGGGGGGTTCCAGCCTCCCCCTTTGCCGAAACCCACCCTGGCACCTCCGGCAAGGAGGCAGGAAGGGCTTTTTCCCAAGAAACGGCTGCAGGTCGGGGCAAGCCGCCACCCGCCCGCCTGCAAGACAGCCCAGCGAAAAAACCTCGACTGAACTCACCTCCGGGCTCCGTGCGCCGGGACGGACAAGGAGCCTCCCGAGGAGCTGAGGCCGGGGAGAAACGAGGGCCCCGTGTCTCGCTCCAGTTTCTTATTTACATGCTAAATTCTGACGTTTCTCCTTCAGCTTCCCGCTCTGAAGCGCCAGGAGGAAGATGAAGGCCGCCCTCTCTGCGCACCCCAGAGGCTACCAACGCCTTTGCGCCCGCTTCCGAGTCTCCATTTCTCAAATCCCAAGCTTCATCCAGAAAGAAATGTGAAAAATGCAGGCTGGCCTGTTCCCGGCCTCTCCTTCCCCAGGCGTGAGCAAGGGCGTGAGCTGAACTCACCCTCCCGGGGAAGGTCCTTCCAGCAGGCTATTGCAGATCCCAGATCCCAGGTCGTGCGGGATGTGATCATGGTACGGGGGTCCTGAGCGCAGCACCTCTGCAGATAAGCGCAAGGAAAGACATCTCAGCCTGCCTCAGTTTCCAGCCGGGAGAGCCCAGGGGACCTGGCTGGAGCAAACCGCGACGGCAACGGCGGCCCCGACTCCCGCGGGAAGTTGCATCAATTCCGATTCCACTCCCGGGACCCGGGCACTGAAAGCCCCGGGCTCCCTCCGTGCTCCCGGCGGATGTGACATAAACCGTCCTCTGTAATTAATTTACTCATTCCTGAAGCCTTCCCAGGCTCCTCCTAACTGCGGACCGGGCTTTATGTATTCATTAACTCCGGGACCGCAGGCAGCCGCGGTCAAGGGCCAGGCACCCCCTCCGACCCCCACTGCCGGGGTCGGGCGGGTACCGCAGCGCAGCGCCGGGACCATGGGTGCCTCGGAGCGTACGCGGACCCCGGGCGCGGCCCCTCGCTCCCCGCCGCGGGAGTCCCTTGTCCTCCCAGCCAGTGGAACAGGGGCGGGAATCGCAGCGACGCGGGCCCGGTCCATTTCCCGGTGCTGGTCCCGGTGCACAGGAGGCGCAGCCCCGCCCAGCGCCCCCCCGGTCCCACTGCCGGTCCCGGTACGCAGAGGTCCGGTAGTGCCCCGCTCCGCGCCCCGGCGGTCCCGGAGCAGGTCCTGGAGCCGGTCCCATTGGCGCCGCCCGCTGCAGGCTAACGGGGAACCGCACTCTCGCCGCCGCCCCGGGTGCTCCGTGCCGCTGCCCCTCAGACAAAGAGAGCCCCGCTCCGATCCGGTCCGGTCCGGTCCAGCCCGCTTCAAACCCCCCCTTCCCCGCCGATACCGGGGCCGGTGCCTTGGGGCCACTCACCGAGCGCGGGACAGCAACAGCAGCGGAGCCATCCGGAGCCAGCCGCGGCCCCGCCCTCTCGGGCTTTTCGGTAACGGAAACGCCGAGCTCCGCCCCGTTCCCATTGCCATGGAAACCCCCGAGACTCCCCTCAGACGGCGGCTCCCCCCGCACAGGGAGCACGGGGCTGGGCCGGGACACAACCCTTGGAGCTCCCGCTGCGGGCCCGGTGCCGCCCCGGACCCTCTCGCCGGAGCTCTGGGGAGCTCAGGGTGTCTCGGTCCCCCTTGTCAGAGCTGGGGGGGGGGGGCTCCCGGGTTAACCCTCACCCTTCTCACCCCGGTCCCGGGGCTCTTCATGGGGCCCTGGTCTAGCCATGCCCTGTTCCGCCCTGCTCACAAAGTCGGAGCACCCTCCAGCACTGGTGCCGATGCACCCCAGGCTCCACGTGGCCCTGGGGAGACAGATTTCATCGGGAAAACCACGTGTTTCCAACCCACAGGCATGAGGAGAACAGAGCAGGGTGCCCCGGGATGTCTCCAGAGGGCCTGGTGTGGAAAGGCAACAAAAAATCCTGCTTCAAATATAATTCATATACACGTTTTTAGGGTTTGATTTGTATCTACCTGCCTGCCCTGCACGTACCATCAGTATGTTAATGGCTGGTTTGGGTGACACGAGTTACTCATGACTTGCTCATGGTAATTAACTGGCATTAACAGATATTTCCCACAACAAAACTTGACGTGGTACCATAGCCGCAGCAGGGGCCCCGTGCCGGTGGCTCATGTCCCCACACTGGTGTGTGCAGGTGCTGCACAAGTTCAGGGTCCCATGGGAGATGCAGGTTTAGTGTCAGCCCTACAGGCTCTGACTGCAGCAGGCTTGCTCCCCTCACACGTTATCTTCCACCTCTCCAGTGCTGTGCTGTGAGAGCCTTTCATTGCTTTGGCTGGGTTTGCAGCAGGATTTGGCCTTGCCTTTTCATCCCAGCATCTCCCTCTTAGGCATTCTCAGAGACCTCTACCAGGACACCATCCCATCCCCTTTCACCAGCCAGCCCCATGGGGGGGGGGGGAAGGGGGAGTCCCGGGGGGGGGGGCACAAAATCACTCCAGCCCCCCCCCCCGGGAAAAGGGGGGAGAAGGGCCCCTTCCATGCCCCCATGCCCCNACCATCCCATCCCCTTCCACCAGCCAGCCCCATGGGGGGGGGGGGAATGGGGAGTCCCTGGGTGGGGGGCACAAAATCACTCCAGCCACTCACCCCAGGAAAAGGGGTGAGAAGGGTCCCTTCCATGTCCCCATGCTCCTGGCACAGCTTCTGTTTTCTGAGAAGCAAACATAGACTGAGATGAGCTCTTAGGCAGAAGTTCTTCCCTGTGAGGGTGCTGAGGCCCTGGCACAGGTTGCCCAGAGAAGCTGTGGCTGCCCCATCCCTGGCAGTGTTCAAGGCCAGGTTGGACGGGGCTTGGAGCAACCTGCTCTAGCAGAAGGTGTCCCTGCCTGTGGCAGGGGGTTGGAACCGGATGAGCTTTGCGGTTCCAACCCAGATCAGTCTGGGATTTACAAAGCCCTCAGTGTGCATGGGAGTACATGTGTGTGTCTATAGACATGAGTGCATGTGTGCCCACAGAGGCTCTGCATTATGGTCTTATGCATCAACACCCTGATCGTGTGCAGTTCCTTTGGCTAGTTTGGTGATAATATTGACACACATCAAGTTCCCTTCTACTTTCCAATAGCAACTGGAATGTTGTGTCATCACTGTCTTCATTTATAAGCTGTAAGGTGAAATAAATGTTTATGTAAATTACTTTAACTGGTAATTAATTTCCTGGCTTTTGAATGCTTCCGTTTTTTAATGTTATTGCAATTATGCAATGCACATAAATTGCATCAATTACATTAAACAAGTCTAAATTAACCAGACATGTGTGAATTTCCCAGTTTAGAAAAATAACTTAATGAATAAGCATGAAGCAAAACTGGAGATTCAGAAAGGGGTTTTGTGCCAAAAGCTATACTCAAAGAGTCACCTGGGAGCACTGAAACACCCACCATCCCAGGCTGCTGGCAAGAACAGTATGGCATTGTAGCAGCCCCAGCACACCAGGGACAGGATCCCTAGGGATCCAGAAGCAAGGTTTCTTAGAACTGGATGCACCAACTCCATTTCCCTTGGAGACTGTGCTATTGGGCTCAAGGGAATGCTGTGAATCCCAGGGAATGCCCACTTGCTGCCAGATGGGCTGGAGGGGCTGCAGGCAGCAGGTAACCTGCTTGTATTCCCCCTCTCCGCAGGGATTCATTGATTCTAGCTTGGGATTCACTGGCTCTGGCTGGGCTCATCTCAGCCTGGTCCCTCAGTGATGCTCCAGTCCTCCTTTTCTTGGATGTCACATCTCCAGGACCTGAGCTGATGACACCATTGAAGGTATTTTTAGGAACACTGCTGCTCTGCAGGCAGAGAAAAGGCAGCAAGAGGCAGTGCTGGTGCCAGCAGCATGCCCCTGCTAGCACCCAGCAGGTAGGGGAGCAGCTCAATATATCGATGACCATCAGCACTGGCCCACCACCAGAGCTCAGGAGAGAACTGAAAGCGCAGTTCAGCTCTTTGCTTTCAGCCCAGCCTTTGCTGTAGCTGAGCAGAGTTGCTGTGAAGTCAGCCAGGTTAATTTGCCTTTTGCTTGAATGAAATGAACCTCCAGCAATCAAAATGCATCACTGAGTGGGGCTTTTTGCATTAGGCATTTGTTCTGCCCTGAGCAAATACCTGGCCTGTGTCTGTAAAACAGCTAAAACATCCCTAAATGCCAGCAAAAATTCAACTCCTCCTTCCCTTCCTTCAAGTAACCTGGTAACATAGTCCAGGAATGCAGGCAGGAGCATACCTGAAGCCTCTTGTACATTGGGGTGCTCCCTGTAGAAAATTCCTACCAGAAGCACCAGACACCATTGAGAATGTGTCCCCAGAGCACAATTACTTATAACCCAACTCATTATTCTAATTGTGGCCCTCCTTGAGGAGGTGAGGGGATTTCTCTGCATTGCTGGGGCATGGTCTGCGAAACTGACATGAAACCCATCCCAGATCAGAAATGACCCCCCTGCATTCCTACATTGCTGTTTTGTGCAAAGAGAGGAGCTTTAATTAAGTCTTAGATGCTCCTGAGAAATTTAATACTCTTTTTAAACTTCACCAACTGAATTAATTCAACCCTGAGGTTCTGATCCTTGAGATAGGGTTGTGCTGAGCTGGGTGGAGAGCAGAGACTGGCAAGCGGCGTTGCAAGGATTGCTGCCAGTCTCAGCACCACCTTTGGATCATAGAGCCATAGAATCCCACACCGGTTTGGGTTGGAAGGGAACTAAAAGCTCACCCAGTTCCAACCCCTGCCACAGGCAGGGACACCTCCCACTGGAGCAGGCTGCTCCAAGCCCCGTCCAACCTGGCCTTGAACACTGCCAGGGATGGGGCAGCCACAGCTGCTCTGGGCAACCTGTGCCAGGGCCTCAGCACCTGCACAGGGAAGAACTTCTGCCTGAGAGCTCATCTCAGTGTCCCCTCTGTCAGGTTAAAGCCATTCCCCCTTGTCCTGTCCATGTGGCGGTGTGTGTTTGTACGGGGGGGCTCCACAGCTTGGCTCAGCCCCCCCTGCTAAATCCCACACACCAGTTAGGCTGGGTTTGGGCTGCTGGGTGCAGGAGGAGCCCAGGTCAGGATGGAGGAGCGAGCTGGTCCGGCTGGGAGCTGTTGCATGCCACAGTTCAGCTCTGCCTGTGCCCCCTTTCCCCATGCAAATAAAATTTATATTAAGCAAATGGCAAATGCAACCTCTTTTTCAACCTTGGGCTGCACTGCAGAGCCATCGCACCAAACCCTCATCCTCCCTCCCACCTACCTTTTCTCTTCATCATATTTTTCAACTGGCTTCAGGTACAATTTGGATTTGGCTTTGATGCTTAGGGGAGGCACATCCCTTAAGCAGAGCACTGCTCGGTTCATCCTGTGCCACGCTGGCTGCTGGGGAGCCCAGGATCTGTGCTGCAGGAGGAACACAGCTCATCTGCTAGGTCATTACATTAATGTTTCATGGCATTAATCAACACGAGCTCCTGCTTATAAAGCACTTCTTGGAAACAAGGCTAAGAATAAGCATGAGGTGTCCTGGCCAGGGCTAAATCTGGCCTGTAAGCTGGACAATGCTCATGCTGGTTTGAGAGTATCCAGTGATGGGGCAGCTTGATACCAAGTAAATTCCTCCTGCATCGCAGGCAGGAGGGCCTGGAGCTCCTGGTCTGGCAGGAGCCCACCAGTGGTCCCCAGCCAGTGTTTTTAGGGCATCCTTGGGACCCTCATCTGGGGACATCAGGTTCTTTCTGCAATTCTTTTTAGATAAGAAAATGTCTCAAGATGGAAGCTACAGGTGAGAAATTGTTCCAGAGGTTTGCTACTTCTGCTACTCATCTTCTCCTCAAAGCTAAGCCCTTGCGGTGCCACTGACCTCCTTACCCTGGCTGACACTGGTAACTGGGTGTGCAAAGGGTTAGGCTTTCCTTGGCACAGGGAAGAGTGGTGGGAGCCGCTTTGTTTGAAAAAATGCATTCCATTCTCAGCAAAGCCATTAATTTTCAGTGTTCTCAAAGTGTTGCTTGACCTCAGAGAAGAAGCAAAAGCAGTTAATTCAGAATAATTTGGGGAAGAGCTTTGAGGCTGTTTTGTGCTGGGGGCCTGGAGGTTGCAGTGCTCACTAACATCCAGCTAGTTTAGGCATGAGCACAGGTAAATCAATCAGAGCCTCTACAGGGAGGAAGGAAATACCCCTGTAGTCATAAAGTAAATGCCCCCATGGAAAGGACAATATGGTGATAGTGAGATGAGATGGGCTCAGCTGCATCCCAACAACGTGCAAGCTAGGTGGGATATCCTCCTTGGGAATTAAATAGCACTCCCACAGACTGACTTTGACTGCTTGATATCAAGCTGTCTGTAAAATACCACTGTGAGTCCATCCCGGCATGGGCACAGCTGCTCTGGTCCACCAGGTCCTCAGTGCACTCTCTGTCACCAATAGCTTTTATTTGCCCTGCGTCCAGCAGGACCCAGCCACTCCACTTATCCCACATACCAGCATGTGTGGGATGCTGTACCACAACTGCTTTGAAGCTTTGACACCGGAAGTCCTCCAGTGGGGTGGAAACATCCTCCCTTCCATTATTGATGCCGGTCATATATAATGGATGTCCCTATGCTCACAGTGGCAATGTAACTTGAAACCCCACAGCAGAGGTGCCTGTGCCAGCTTCTGGGTGGGCATCAGCAGAGTTCCACAGTTCTGAAACACCAGCTCCTGAGTATTCTCTCTCCCCAGTGCTGCAGGGATGCTCCCACCACCTCTATGTGCTGCTGAGCTAGATCATCTTCTCCTGAGCTTTTCTGGTTTCTTTTCCTGAGCATGTCATCCCAACCCATCCTATCTTGCTTCCCACTTCCAATACCTAAAAGGACCAACAAGAAGAAACCTGGAGAGGGGCTTTGGACAAGGGCCTGTAGGGACAGGACAAGGGGGAATGGCTTTAACCTGGCAGAGGGGAGATTGAGATGAGCTCTTAGGCAGAAGTTCTTCCCTGTGAGGGTGCTGAGGCCCTGGCACAGGTTGCCCAGGGAAGCTGTGGCTGCCCCATTCCTGGCAGTGTTCAAGGCCAGGTTGGACGGGGCTTGGAGCAACCTGGTCTAGTGGAAGGTGTTCTTGCCTGTGGCAGGGGTTGGAACTTGATGAGCTTTAAGGTCCCTTTCAATCCAGACCAGCGTGGGATTATATGCTTAATAAGAAAATCGGCTGAGGTCTTTCTAGTTTTACTTACTGAAATGTATTTCATGGTGATTTAACTGCTGTGGACCTAACTGGGACCAAATTCTCTTTCTTTTTTTTTTTCCCCTTGTTCCCATGTTGGTGCTTCAAAGACATCTTTCTATGACTGCAGTCTGCAGAATTGAAAACTGCAAATAAAGTGCCAGGATCTGTCCTCAAAAGAGGTTTTGTACCCAACAAGGGTCTTCTGCTTCTTGGCTAAGGCAGTGGAAGTTGAGGAGACAAGCAAAGAAAATGTTAAATTCCAGCTTTCCACTAAGGCTTAGAAAAGCAGAGCAGCACAGTGCTGTGCAAGGCTATTTTAGAGAAGAAAACTTTTATGTCTATGCCCAATGAATATTAAACAGCCACACGCTTCAGCTCTGCTGCCTGCACCCGGCACTGCGTGAGCAGATTTAATTTGTCCTGAAGGAGAGGAATAGACCCACACCCATATTTTAATGCATATGCCTTAGAGATAAGCGGGATGTGAAGGGTGAACCCAAGTCCTCTCTGCTAGCAGATCCCTTGAGCAATCACTCCCAACTGGAAAAACGAGGAGACATTAAGGAAAATCTGGCAGTGCATGCAGGAGAAGCAGGCAGGAGGCTCTGTACAGGCTGACCTGGAATAACTGCCAGTTCACTGCTTGTTTTCATGCAAACCTTCCTGGGCTTCCAGGTTTATTTGGGGATCCTAGAGAGGAGTCAGGTGAAAAAAATAAGGATGAGAGGGAGAACTAAGTGGTACTGAGGTATGGTCAGCGTGTTCAGCATCCCAGGTGAAGTGGGACTGGGGACCCCTGGAGCTCAGATGTCTTTATTCAACTACTGTCATCTTCAGCCCACCAGACAAAATGTACTGCCTGATTAACCCTTAGGGAAAATCCAGCAGAAGAAACACAGAGCCTGTGTACAAGCATCCAGACACGTTTAGTGAAAATTACCCCAATCCAGAGGCATTTGGCTGCTTCTCATCCCCAGCCTTTGCTTCTGCCACAGCCTCTGCCCTGCTTGCCCCACACCAGCCCACTGCTCTCACCTGTGGGCCCATCCAGGACAACCGTGGGAAGCATCTTCCTGCACGGGTTGATGTCTGCACAGGTTGGCTGCGGCATGCACCCTCCTCTCTACGGGCAGGGATGCTCTCTGCAGCCTGCATCCTGCTTCTCTTGCTGCTGCTCTTGCTCCAGCGCTGCATGGACAGTCCTGCCAGGGCACAGACGGCATGCATGGCCCAGCACAGCCCAGGCAGGGTGTTGAGCTCTGGTACAGCCCCTGCCACAAGCCTCCCTGGCGTCCCGTGCTGGTCCTGCTGATGTTGACAAGGTGGAATGCTTCCCTGCACTTTTCCACACTTGGTGCCATGTGGCTGGCACACCAGCACTGGGCAATCAGTGCATTTTTGTGAAGGATCAGCTCTGGCCCAAGCTCAGGGGTCCCTGAGTGAAGCCTCCAGGCAGCTCTCTTGTTAAGGTCCAGTAAATGCTTTTAGGAATATGGTCCGTATTGGTGCCCGGTCCCAGAGGGTGCCAGCAACTGACCCAGGGTGGCCGGTCCCCCAGGGATGCTCCACTTGCTGCCAACCTCCCCAGCAAGCAAAGGCAGAGGATGGCTCCCTGCACCCAGGGCTGCCTTTGCTGCCAGACTTCTTACCAAACCTCTGGTGGCATTACCCTGGCCATGACAGAGGTCAGAGAAAGCAACATCTCCTCCACTCTCATCTGCAGTACATTAAGAAAACGAGAGCCGATTAAAGTCCATCCCCTCCCAAGAGCCGCTGGTCTCCAGCAAATTGCTGACACGACCTATTCAATGGCACTTGTAGGCAGGTGGACTTTCCTTCCCTGCAGGCACCCAGGATGAGATGGGTTTGGGCTTGCTCAGCTTTTCACTTGCTGCACTAAAATAAATGAAGTGGTTTAATTGCACAGGATGTGTTAATTTGATTATTTTTCCTTTTCCATCACCTGTTAAAAGGTTGGCTCAGGCAGTGCCTTTCCTTGCAGACCTGCTTCTGCACTACACACCATGGGAGGATGCCAGAATGGGACTGGAAGTAGCACAGCAGGAAGGGCTCCTCTGTGCCCACAGGACCCCATCAACCTGCATTGGTTGGAAGGTCCCTGGATCATCAAAACCTCTCCTGTTTCCTGAGGCAGGCAAGCTGCAAAGACCCATAGCCTCCCATTAACCTCCACCTGTGAGTACTTTCTAGAAGGCAGCCAAGAGCAGTAAAACCTGGGAAATCTGCAAAATAAACAGTGATCAAACACAGAGACCTCGGCTCCTGCTCCAGAGGGCCAATGCCAAGACACACAGATCATATCGGACTAATTTACAAACGGAAAACCACTCTAATTAGTGCTCAGGAAAACACTTTAATGAGAAGCAGGCTGGTGCAAAAAGCAAGAACGCCAAGAGGTCACTGCGTTCCTGAGTGCTGGAAAAACAGGAAACGAGGCAGAGCCCGCCCAGGCTGCAGCACCATTTTCTCCCTTTTTAAACTAATATTTCAGGTTATTAAGCCCAGAGCCCAGTGCTCAGTGTAAGGGCTGAGACACTGGACACAACAAGCTCTGAGCATTGGCCAGCTCACATTGGGGAGGGCTGGGCAGCCCCTGCACACATCTCCCCTCTTTGAGGCATAGTGTAGGTTTTGTGACTGGAGCTTTCCCTTGGGAAGGGGAGACCAGAAGCCCTGTCGGTGAGACGAGTCCTGTCTCTGCCGGTGGCTGTGACAGTGGCTGGTAACCATGGCAGCAGAGAGATTTCTGCAGCACAAAAGAGCCTCTTATCTGCAATGAGTAACTGGTCCAGCTGGTCTTCATTCCTCTGGTTATTGCTAGGACAGAGAAGCACAGCCACGTGATGCTCAACCCAGGGTGAATTTGGACCATCCACTGGCCAGGAGGTAAAGGACATTCCAGAACCATAGAATCCCAGACTGGTTTGGGCTGGGAGGGATCTTATAGCTCATCAAGTTCCAGCTGCCTGCCATGGACAAGAACACCTTCCACTAGACCAGGTTGCTCCAATCCCCATCCAACCTGGCCTTGAGCACTGCTAGGGATGGGGCAGCCACAGCTTCTCTGGGCAACCTGTGCCAGGGCCTCAGCACCCTCACAGGGAAGAACTTCTGCCTGAGAGCTCATCTCAGTGTCCCCTTTGGCAGGTTAAACCCACCACCCCCTGTCCTGTCCCTACAGGCCCTTATCCAAAGCCCCTCTCCAGGTTTCTTGTTGCCCCCATAAAAATGTCATCCAGCCTGCTGTTCATAAACGCTGGTGAGGCAGCCCACTGGGATATGTCCCACTGTGTAACCCCTTCCCAAATGGAAGTCTGGGTTTTTAGCTCAGGATGTTAGCTCCAGTGAGATCATGACTGCACTTAAAAGGAGCTGTATGCTCAGGGCAGAGAAAACCAAACTCTTATTAGCTCAAATGTAGAGGAAGGCAAAAAGGCAATCAGGGGGATTTAATTGTAGCTGTGATCAAGGCAGATCTACACAACACAAAAAGTATATGTATAAGCAGAAAAAGTGATTTACAGTCATTTCCCAGAATTAGGAGCATGTCCTGCTGGTTATGGTCTCCAGGTTTCAAAGGTTAAAGTGGTCGATTTTATTTCAAACTTTCTAATTGAACACCATTTCACTGGACTTTCTGTTTATGCTGCAATTTCTTTCTAGACCTGACTCTAATCCCAAACCTGGTTGTTTGTTTTACTTTCCTCACAACCTTATCAGTGGTTAACCTGCAATTGCTCTTAATCTTTTTAAGAGATTGCTCTGCCTATAAATACAGAGAAGCTGCCTGCCCCATTTCTATCCAGAGGAAAACAACTTCCTCCACTGTCAAATGTCTGTGGTGGATTGTATGATTCCTTTCATAAGTTGATTGTTTAATCAGAGTTGTTTGTCTTCCCTCACCTCACACAGAACATTAAATCAGTGTCACTGTTCTGAAAGACGTAACAGCACAGGTCACGAGCAATATGAATACACCCTCAGTATCAAAAATGTATATATATGTATAAAAGTATATATATAAATATATATATATTAAACAGTATATATGAAGCCTCCAGTAAAGGTGACTGTGATAGTGACTACATGTGATAGTGAGACAAAACCTAACACATTCATATAAACCCATCAACAGCATGCTCTTCTTTCATCAGCAGTTCTCTATTCCACTTCACTCAAAAGCAGCAAGAGCTAAAATATCATTGCAGGAAAACCTGGTTTCTATGGCTATGGACCTCTGAGAAATCCATTAATCAGAAATATAAGGCAGAAGGGAGACTGCAATGCAGAACTTCCAGGGTGCTGGACTGGAAAGTGCCCCGCGAGATCCCCAAAATATTCCATTAATATTATTAGAGGATCTCATATCGTATCAATCCAGTACTTAAGGGCATTGAAATGGAATGAGCAAAAGCTAATAAGAAATTCAGTGAAGGTACATGGAGCATTACCAAATCAATCAGGAACATTCCAAGGGCAGTGGAAGGAACAGACCTGTGATAAGTACTCCCTGCAAGATATTTATAGGAACCAATCTGAAGGAAGCCCATGGCAAATATAGTAAAACTAAGAGAGGAATGGATTTACAAAATCCATCAGAAAGCCAGTTTATTGTGACCCCCCAAATAAGAGCACTAAATGAGCTGCCCATCTCCTCAGCCTGTCATTTCTACAGAGCACCCACAGCAAATACACCTGAGCACGTCTCCAACCCAGGTTGTAAGCCCAATCCTGCCTTGACCTTAATTGTTACTTGGAGAATAATCTTCCTAAAGAACTAAAGCCATAAACAGATAGCAGAGGAGGATAATTTCAAATCTCCCCACAGTTCCAGAATTACCAGTTATGTATCCATTACCATCTAATGCTGCATGTTTAAAACCAAGACCTTCATACAAGTATGTGCCATTTAAGAAAGCCTTTCCCCCCCTCCCTCCTTCTGGTGATGAAAAGAGTATTACAGTTCCATTGTAATACTACAGTTCTAAGACTCTAACTAGTTTATTGGGAAATCTGTGAACTGCACGCGGGGACTTGCCTTGGCTTCAGTGGAAGCAGAATGATGGGAAACAACTGGAGCTTTGAAAGAAAGCCACAGCAAAAGCATGGTAATCTGTGTGGTGTTTATTGTAGATGCAGTGCATTCCAAAAGCCATTACAGCCTACTATTTATTTAAACGCTTTTTCTAACCCGTATCAAACCAGAACAGCAGCTCAACTTCTGCAGGTTTCCTGGTTTTATTATATAAATATTTATATAGTGGGAGGGGGAAAAAAAAGCGTTGCACTTCCCACTGAAACCTTCTACCCAGCAGGAAACCACTTGCAAATGACTAAGGGTGAGAAATCTTTGGGGAGGTTTGGGTGAGTCCAGGTTCTCCCCTGCAACGTGAAGGGCAGTGATGGCTTCAGACCCTTCTGCAGTGCATTAGAGCTCATTAAATTTGTTTAAAAGACAGCAAGCTATCATTAATTAACACTAACATATATTCTGGCTTCTCCCCACCACAGAAACCCATCTATTTTCCAAGACAGGGCAAAAAACCCCACAGCTTTTTAAGAGAACCCTGAAGGAGGTGAAGGTCAGCCCCAGGTTGCTGGTGGAACAGACATCACCCAATGCTTCACAAGCAGCCCGGCTGCCCCATGGCTGGACGTGTGGAACCTGCAGCACTGCTCATAGTGTTTGCTGGGAATTCCCTCAGCTGTGGCACTGGGGCTGCTCCCTGTGGCAAAATCTGCCCCTGCTTCTCCTCCAGGAAACAGGCTCCTCTTGATAGAGCCAGTTGGAGATGTGGCCAGTGAAACCTTGGGGCAGATCTGCATCATCCCCATGGGTGGTGGCACTGATCTCACTCACCACTTCTTGCAACTTCTCAGCTCACTGTAAGCTTGCTCCAGTTAGTGCTGGGTTTGAGGAAGATGGGGAACTGATGGTGCTGGGGGAAGATTGGACACCTTGAGCTGTCAGCTGGGTAAGCTGTCTGCTTAACCAGGTGTCCACCTTCCCATCCAGCACCCTTGGGAAAGTACCTTCACAAGTGCCCTGTCGCAGTCAAGAGCAAGACCAGAGTCTTGTTTCTTCATGCCTTCTCCTTGGAGAATGTAGCCAAGATCCAACCAAGTGACCAAAAAGGCTGGAAATTGGCTGCTGGAGATGTTGTAGGTCACTGAGGTCCAGCAATGAGGCAGGGGACCACCTGCACACTTGTGCACTCTTGCTTGGACACTATGGGCTCTGACCTGACTCTGAAACACTGGCTGGGAGAGGAGAGCACATTCTGCACTGCATTTTCCTGACCCAGCTGTAAACCAATAGGGTTTCCCCTTTCCTGCACTCAGTTTATCCCTCCCAGCTGGTGCACACATGGGTCTCCAGAAACATCTTCTCACCCAGGATTGTGCTTTTCCATCCTTGCAAGGTGCTCATCACATCTCCACATAGCCACCAGTTATGGAGAGCCCATCTCCTCTCTGGGGTGGCTGGTAGGAAATCCTCTTCCCAGCAGGAAACCCAAGGCAGTCTTGGCACCACACAGGGACTCTCAAGCATCTTGCAGTCCATGCACACAAGGACAGACCTCAGTGGTGTTGTGACAATGGATTTGTGCTTGGCCTGTGAGCATAGTCCACATCCTTCTGGAATTAATCATTCTCCATCTGTTTCTGACTACCTTAAGCCCAAGAGAGAAACCTTGTTGTTTATCTCCCCTGGTTGCTTCTGACCAAGCTGTGACTCAGCTGTCAGAGGCAAAGAATTCTTCACGCTTCACCTGAATACTCATTAACCACCCAGGGCCATAAAAAGCAATTTCTTCAGGGCTCCCTCTTTGCAAGGCTGGATTTCGAAGCAAGAGGGCTGGCCTTAGTGGGAATATCCATAAAGATGCTCAAGTTTCAGAGCTCAGAAACCTTCTGTGATTCTGGGTCATATGGCAGAGGGTTTTATCAACAGTGAGTGAAGGTCTAGGCCAAAAGGAAATGCAGATCCTACCCACAGCACCTAGCGAAGCCTACAGCTACAGCTCCTAAATCCTGCCCCAGGACCAGCTTGGTTCTCATTTATCTTTTTTTTCCTCTTCTTGCTCTGAAATCTCAGCAGCAAGGATGTCTTCATCTTCTTGTGCCGTGGAAATCACACGAATAGTGACTAAACTATCAGAAGATTTAGAGAGTATTTCTTCTCCCAGGTGGGTGCATGCTTTGTGGGAGGTGACGGGTGACCTCTGGTGCACTGGTGATTTTGGCATGGTTGGACTTAATCTGGAACTCTGTGATCCAAGGAAATAAACAAACAATTAAGAGAAAGGCAGAATGAAGCTTAGCAGACCCTTGTCCACTGCCCCAGCCATGGCATCCATGATGTGCAAAGCCAGTGTTCTGCAGAGCTTCAGTGCACTGGACCTCACATCAGGATGTCAGCTTGCTGCCAAGGATGATCTCTGAGACATGGGCAGCTGGAATCTACCCTGAACATCTTGAGAGATGAGTGCAGTGAAGCTTTACTACACCTCCTGGCCTTCTTTTGCTCATGAAGCATCTAGGGGGGTGTGCTTTATACAAAAGCTTGGCAGAAGTGCTGCTGTGAGCGGCCCTGTCCTAAGGCCTCCTTTGGAGAGGAACTTCAGAAACCTTACTAACAGATGTGCTACAGAGAGGGATGTCCTTCTAACAGGGTCCTCCTGAACCCCTTTAGAATGGTTAGCTCCTAATACGGGTCTTGTTGCTACTAGTACATGGAGCACACAGTGCCACCGTCCACAGCTGCCTTCGACTGGTTGTTAGTGCTGGGCACTCTGTTATATGAAGCCTCTGTAGAGGTGCAGATATGCCCAGCATCTACCTGGGTATTTACCAGGCCATGGCGTGCTCCATATTAGCTGCTCTTTCACCTCCCTTTAAGCTCCAGGTAGTCTGCATAACTCCATGCTAACAAGAACCACGATAAGGTCTGCATGGAGATACAGTCTCTTCTATGAGTTTAAAAGAGACATTTGGAAGAAAGAGAAAGAAATAGAGCAGGGCCATTTGCTTTTTCAGTTGCTTATGACAAGCCAGCAAAGGGGTTTTTCAAGGCAGCTCCTGCAGAGCTGGCAGGCCAGTGTGTCTGCTGCTGGGGGCTCTGCCACTGCCGTGCTGCCAGAGCTTTGCAAATATTGATTGGATGTCAAATATTATGGGTGCTGGACATCACCCCTGTCCTGCCAGCACATCAATTCCCTACGAGTAGCTCTGTCTCTGCAGCACAGAAGGTATGTGCATCTGTGGCTATAGCTCAGCTGGAAATTAGACTCAGGCTTTGCACAGCTGGGCAAAAAGTCAATGTATTTCCCTTTTGTGCTGCAAAACAACCCCCTGTGGGACAGCAGCATTCTCCCAAAGCCATGCGTGAGATGCTGATCCACCCCTTCCTGTCTGCCCACACCACATCAGACCCCGATAGCCTTAGCTCATTCCTTTAAGGCACCTTGACTACACTCATACTCCCTATGCTGACCTGCGTTGCCTGCATTGCCTTCAGCTCTCTCAGCCTCCAGCGGAGCTGTGCCAACGACCCTTTGCCTCCCATTTTCCCTGCTGCAGCCAGAGCAGTCTGGAAGAGCTTTGGGGTGTCAGGTTTTGGGGGGATGATCAGCGAGTCTCCAGGGACTCCTTTCGCATCTTTGGGTTTATTGTTGCTTTTCAGCATTTTCCTACATCAAGGAAAAAGAAAGAAGATTTCAGTCTGGGGATGTGTTATATTAGCTGGGTTTTATAATGCAGAAAAAGCAGGCTCTAAAAAAAACAGGTATTTTTTTATGACTTAGGAAGGCAGGACTAACAAATCTAAGTGGTTTCTAAAAATATACATTTTTATATATATGAATAATTTAATATATATTTTAATGAATGCACATTGTTTGTTCCTAAGTTGCACTCGCTTTTAACAGTGCATCATAGAATCACCATACAATCAGTCTAGTCTGGGTTGGAAGGGACCACAAAGCTCACCCAGTTCCAACCCCTGCCACAGGCAGGGACACCTTCCACTAGACCAGGTTGCGCCAAGCCCCGTCCAGCCTGGCCTTGAACACTGCCAGGGATGGGGCAGCCCCAGCTTCTCTGGGCAACCTGTGCCAGGGCCTCAGCACGCTCACAGGGAAGAACTTCTGCCTTATATCTGAACTTCCTTATACCTGAACTTTCCCTGTTTCAGTTTTAAGCCATCACCCCTTGTCCTATTNTGGCCTTGAACACTGCCACAAATGGGGCAGCCCCAGCTTCTCTGGGCAACCTGTGCCAGGGCCTCAGCACCCTCACAGGGAAGAACTCCTGCCTAAGAGCTCATCTCAGTCTCCCTTCTCTCAGATTAAAGCCATTCCCCCTTGTCCTGTCCCTACAGGCTCTTGTCCAAAGCCCCTCTCCAGCAACCCTGTAGCCCTTTTAGGTATGGGAAGGGTGCTTTTCAGCAGGGCTGGGCTGGCTCTGGGCATCTCCAGGCTCCTTGCCATGATGCAGGAGCTCCAGTCCCACTCTCCACCTGGGGCTTGTGCCTAATGCCTGCAGCAGGAGCTTTCCCAGGGCTTTGCACATAGACAGAGCTCCCCTGTGATGTTGAAACCCCATTCTCTGTTTTTCTTTGAAAACCCCATGGGCTAGAAAGCATCAGCTCAACACGCACTTGGCCTTTTTCTTCAGCAGCTTCTGAGACTCCGGATAATGCACCAAAATCTCATTCAAGTCCTTCTTATCCAAAATGAAAAGGTTGGCGAAGCCATGAGCAATGACGTTTGCTGTTCGGCGATTGCCCCCTCCTGCTGCCAGCAAGCTGAGAGAGACACAACAGAATCACAGATTCACAGAATGGGAGAATCCTAAGGGTTGGAAGGGACCTCGAAAGATCACCTTGTCCACCCCCTGCGAGAGCAGGGTAACCTCGAGTACATCACACAGGACCTTGTCCAGGCGGGCCTTGAATCTCTCCAACGTAGGAGACTCCACAACCCCCCTGGTCAACCTGTTGCAGTGCTCTGTCACTCTCACAAGTAAAGGAGTTCCTCCTGATGTTGACCTGGAACCTCCTACGCTGCAGTTTGCACCCATTGCCCCTTGTCCTATCACTGGACATCACTGAAAAGAACCGAGCTCCACCATCCTGACACTCACCCGTTACATATTTGTAAACATTGATGAGGTCACCCCTCAGTCTCCTCTTCTCCAAGCTAAAGAGACCCAGCTCCCTCAGCCTCTCCTCATAAGGGAGATGTTCCACAAGACGTCAACACTGTTATTGAGCGGCTTAAAGAAAACCTCCCTTTGCATGTCTCAATCTCTGTTGTTCAGAGGACTCGGGTTTAATNGGTGACCCCACCGTCTCCTCTTCTCCAAGCTAAAGAGACCCAGCTCCCTCAGCCTCTCCTCATAAGGGAGATGTTCCACAAGACGTCAACACTGTTATTGAGCGGCTTAAAGAAAACCTCCCTTTGCATGTCTCAATCTCTGTTGTTCAGAGGACTCAGGTTTAATTTTCACCTCCAACAAAATACTGCAAGCCCAATTTTTAAACAGTGATGGAAACATTGGCAAGGAGAGCCATATAAAAAAGGATTGCCTTTTTGAAGCTTTAAATATTGCATTTTACACTAGTCTGGTGTCTGCTGGGCTGTACGGAGGCAACCTCTGTCACTGTGATATTGGTGCAGGACTTTACATGCTAAGGAAATGGGTGGATGAGGGGCTGGTTTAGTGAAATACCTTTTCTTGTTTATTTTTCCACCCCTCCATATACCTCTGCTTACTGTCACTAACTCTTCAGGCAGAAAACAGCACAACAATATACAAGATCCAAGAAAACAAGCTGTAATTTGTGTAGCAGACACTGCTCAGTGTTCGTGGCTCTCAGTCACAGGGATTAATTACAGTGCTGCTGATCTCTCCACTTCCCACCTTCCTCACCCAGAGCCTGTATTCCACTGTATTCCAATACAGAGGCTGTATTCCACTGGCTCCATGGGAGTGCTTCACTCACCTTATCTCTCCAAACACGGATCCAGGCTTCAGAGTCACCAGCACAGTTTTGCCATCAGGTCCCCCCAGCACCTGCACATGTCCTGCCTGGATAATGTACATCTCATGGCCAATTTCTCCCTGCAATAAAGATAGGTACTGTGTGGGGTGCCCACAAATAGGGAGAATTTATGGGTGCCCTATCCTGTGTCTTGCTGGAAACCCCCATGACTACGCTGCCCTCTGCAAACTCTCCAAATGCTTTTTCCTGGTGGTGCTCACTCCTGAGCATCCTCATCTAAGCATCCCAAAGCCTCCCCCTGCTCTCCTGTTGTTCATGGCTGCAGCAGAAGAGGTCAGACTTTGCACAAGACCAGCTGCAAAGGAGAATGTTTTTGCTCTGTGAAGTGGCTCAATGCCACAGTGATGGACCAGGTCTGGCTTTCCCCACTCTGCACTGCTCCTAGCGCAGGCTAGTGCTCCTGCACAACCCAGCCATGACACCGGGGATTGGAAGGCACTTGAGCATCTCATTACCTTCTTACACACGTAGTCATTGGGCAGATAGACCACGGATCTGAGCCGCTTCAGCATGTCAAAGATCATCTGCCTGTCACAGCCCTTAGCAGAAACAAAACCAGCAGCATGGTTAGTCTGTGCCAGCATGGCAGGCTGTGCTGGGAAGAACCCGCACTGCAGGGGCTACCTGGAAGAGGGCCACTTTGCTCACGATGCTGTAGTTCACATCAATAGCGATGTCCAGCCTCATCTTGTCTGGCAGCTGCACCAGCAGCTCTGACTCATCTGTGGGAGAAAGCAGAACACTGGGTCTTTCCCACACTTAATCCCAGATCATGCCCTTGGTGTGGCAGTTGGAAAGCACCTCATGTTCTGATGGCAGAGGACAGGAACAGGATTGCCCAGAAGGGTCTTCTCCAGCTTCTGCCAACCAAGCAACTTGCAGGTCTAAAGCCAATGAGTGATGGAGAGCTGCACTTCATGTTATCTCTGCCCTGATGGCTCTTGGAGACAGACCTGTGTGTCCAAACTGCATCTTTCTTGGCCAGGATGCTGGGTGCAGTGATCCTGCCTGAACAGGTACAGGTTGGGCAGAGACATCATGAAGAGCAGCTCTGCAGAGAAGAACTTGGGGGTGCTGGGTGATGAGAAGCTCCCCATGACCTGGCTTCAGTGTGCGCTTGAGTCCGGATCCCCCTGTGTGCTGGGCTATATCACTAGGGAGTGAGCAGCAGGTTAGGGAGGGGATTCTGCCCCTCTGCTGTGCTCTGGGGAGGCCCCCACTGCAGTCCTGTGTCCTGCTCTGGGGCAACAACACAAGAGGGACGTGGAGCTGCTGGAACAAGTCCAGAGGAGGCCATGGAGACACTGTGAGGGCTGGAGCAGCTCTGCTCTGGAGCCAGGCTGAGAGAGCTGGGCTGGGTCAGCCTGGAGAGGAGAAGGCTGGAGAAGGCTCATTAAGAGGAGACTTCATAGCAACCTTCCAGTATCTGAAAGGGGCCTACAAGGATGCTGGAGAAAGACTTTTTATCAGGGACTGTAGTGATAGGGCCCAAGTGATAGGTTTTAAACTGAAACAGGGGAGATTTAGGTTAGATATAAGGAATTTTTTTCCCTGTGAGGGTGGTGAGGCCCTGGAGAAGGTTGCCTGGAGAAGCTGTGGCTGCCTCATCCCTGGCAGTGTTCAAGGCCAGGGGCTTGGAGCAATGTGTTCTAGTGGAAGGTGTCCCTGCCCTAAGAGGGGGTTGGAACTGGATGATTCTGTGATTTTATGATTTACTCTTCAGGTGAGCTTATGAGTTTGCTGTTAGACACTCTCTGGCCAGCAATTGCTTGTTACTACCCACTCTCCGGGAACCAGCAGGTGGGACGCTGGACTTGGTGCTCTATGAGTGATGCACAACCTGATGGCAGCCTGGGTACTATATACGTGGGCAAACAAGTAAAATAAGCCACCCCCTCCCCATGACCACAGTGCTATTTGACAGTAACATTTCAACTCTATACAGCAACAGCAGTGCACGTGTGGGTCCTCGGAGTGGCTGGAGCTCACCTAGCATGCCTTGTGAACGCCATGTGTACTCATACCATGTTTTCACCCTGTTCTGAACAGTTTTGGGGATTTTGTAGAAGTTCATGTACTTAATGGTACTGTCCATGCAGCTCCGATAGTATGTTTGCCCTGCGGTAGCAGCACCGACCACATCTCTCATCTGGATGGGAGGAAGAGGTAGAAGAGATGTTTTAGTTGCTGTCACCCGTCAGCCTGCTAAGCAATCTAGAGTATGTTTGCTGAGTCCTAAGAGTATCTGTCAAACCCTTTTTATCTTTCACCAATGCTGAGCAGGTCCTCGATGGAGAAAACAAACCCAGAGATGCAAACCTGTGGACCAACCCCACCAAAACCTTCCCCAGTGGAGGCTGGGAGTCCCCAGGACTCCTGCTCACCTGCCCTATCATGACGGAGAATGCAAAGACACCCGTGAAGTAGTTCAGCAGCTGGAAGACGATCTCAAACAGTGTCTTGGGGTCTGGCAGGCCCCCAATGGTGATGAGAGTTTTGACTGCCCAGTAGTAGCAGCGGATGTAGCTGGGAGGAAAAGAGGAGGGAGTTTTGAAGGTGTTTCTGGTATGAAGGCCTGTTTCTCCCTTCACTACTGAGCTCACATCCTCTGGCCACGGCAAGCCAGAGCCTGCTGAGAGTAATTATGGGTGACAAGGGGAAAATCAAGGGGCTGCAAACTCTCCACCACACCCACAGGTGGTTCTGGAGATGCTACAGGAGCAGGAGCATTTAGGGACCCTCCAGAAACCTCAGCATGGGAGTCCCAGCTGCTCTGGCTACTCCCATTTTCTGCTCTTACAGCTCCACTACCATAAACCAGCACCATTCTTCCAGCAACATTTACACTTTTAGAAATAGTCAGGGAGGGAAAAAGGGTTTGTGAGCAACTTGTTGGCATGGGACTCCAGAGGTGTCAAGTGGATTCCTGATTCACTGATCTTGGGCACTCCCTTGGATGCTATAGTTACACCTAGAGATAGCTACAGATGTGTGTATCATACCAAATAGCTATATAGCAGCAACATTAACATGTTGAACTGAGTGCTTGAAGGGAAGGCAACACCCTTACTAGGGCTGCAGAGATGACAGTCACTTGTCCCCACCTGCACCCACACCTCGCGGTAAGTCTGTAATGCACTTGCCCATGCCTTTTTGCAGGAAACTCTCATTTGAATGTTACTCAGGATCATGTTATGACTGTTTTGTATAACGGTCAGTGTGGGCATTTCCTACGAGGTGGTGCTCAGCTCATGTGCTAAGTGCTCTCCCTGTGGCACCCATCACTCACAACACAACAGACGTTTAATACGTACATCTTGGAAATGCCATGGTGAGGGGTGGCCACTGTCCCTTTCTCACACCCTGGGAATGAGAGTGATGGTCTGATCTGAGCGCCTGACACATGGCACCTGACACATGGCTTCAAGCCTGGCAGCAGGTCAACAGGAACAGATCTGTCTGTCCCATCCTGCTCAGCCAGCGATCATTCTCTTGCTTCCCAGAATCAGGTTCCCAGTTTTTCAGTCTTTTCAACCTGCCGTTGTCTCCTATCTCAGCCTAACTGCAGTCTCTTTATCTTGCAGCATTGTATATTACTGCACATCCCACCCTTCCTGTCCCCACATCATTCTCCCTGGCTCCACATCACCTGACACCTGCAACCCATTTCTTGGACTTTTTTTTTTTTTATGAAGCCAGCTGCATCCTCGCACTTCCCTTCTTACTCCAGCTCATCACAGCAACCTGTGCTATGTGAGGACCCGAGCCCTAGCTGGTACCTGTTTCCTTCCCCATCATAGACCCAGGTGGTAGAGCCTAGTCCTTCATAGGCTGATGCCCAGTAATAAAGACAGGAGTTCACATGCAAGCTGTACAGTAAATAGGCTGTGGTCCGAATCACTCTGCAAAACAAAAAACAAAAAGAAGAGAACAGGAAGGGATGTGATACGGTGTCTGCTGGGAAACATGTCAGAACACCCCCAGCATCACAAGTTGCTTCTAAGCAATGAGCCGAGCGCAGGAACGAGAGTATTCAAGTGTGCAGCCCTGCTGCTCCCTCCTGCAGCACCACAGGTGCTAGAAAAAGCAGCTTGTTCACTGGTGGCTCCTTTTCACCATTAGCACCCCAGTCACCCTTGGGTCAGAGACAGGGAATCCTACCCATACGGCTCCAGGACCCCATGTCCCACCTGCATCAAGTAACACCTCTATCAGCTAGGGACATCCAGGGATAGCAGGAGAACAAATCAGGAACCCAGAATGGGTGCACACAAAAGCAAGCCTTCTTTCCCAATAGAAGACAGCAACTCCAGAGTCTCTTCCTCCCTCACCTGTAGATGTATGCCTTGGTCAGGATAGCCTCCAGGCGGTTGTTGAACTCGAAGAAGGCCATGTACTGGAGGAGAAGGGAAGCAGCATGCTTCAGCGTGCTCCATCTTCTTGTGACCCCCACCAGGAGAGTTGCATCTCTATAAGACCCCACTCCCCCTCTGTTTCCCTCCTGCAGTCCCTCTGCCGCTTGAACTGCCACAAACAGATTTGGTTCCATCTGAGTGCCCCTCTATTCACATGTGAGCATGGTTTAGGATTGAAGAGAAGTGTCTGACCAACAGCTCCACAAAGCCATTGAGACAAGACTTTCCATCCATTTTACAACTTTCTTGTGATCATCTATGGGCTTAGCAAGGCACAGCTTACCCCTATCAGTATGGTACTCCTTCACATTCACTGCAGCTGGTGTTCTGCCTGATTTTGTAAGATCAGACTTACCTTCAGACAGCGAGGAAAGCGCAGGAGTGGGTTGACACCAACTTTGAAGTAGAAGAAATCCAGGGGCAAGAGGCACACCATATCCATCTGAAACCCACACAAAGAGAGGAACCCCTGTGAGGACCCTCAGACATGGTGGGAGGGGCTTCAGGCCACGGTTCACACTGAAGATTCAGATTAGTACGTAAAATGATATCAAACCTTAAAGCGTTGTGATCGCAGGTAGTTCTCCTTCATGGCCTTTTTGTCACTCTGGTTGGGCAGAAGAAGGAGAGAGAGAGCAAGGTTAATCATTGCTTACAGAAAGGAAAGTTGTGACCAACGTGGTCATGCCTGACTTTTGTCTTCTGCACTACAATGGGGAAGATTCTGCCTTTGTGCCCAGGAAAGGGAGCAGAGCAAGAGGAGCAGTAGAGGAAAGCCAGGCATGATCATCCTGGCCATGCCAAGAGAAGACCTGGCTGTATACCAGCTTTCCATCCCTCCCTGGGACATCCCATGCTCATTTTGCATCCCAGAGAAAGTACATCACAGTGCTAGTGCCACAGAAATCAGATTTACAGATCTGACCATTGCTGTGGGCCATGGGAAGGCTGTACCCTGAAGGTCTGATTTTTCCCAGCTTATTTAGTTGGATATGGAAATGGATTCAGGGGCTTTAATTTATCTCTGGTGCGTGATCTGTGTGTTCAGATTGCAATTGCTTTTTTCATGTTGCTAATGCATTCTGCTTAGCTGTGCTTCTTTGCATGAAATACATTTATCATGCCATCTTCTCATGGTTAGCACCACACTGTTGGGAGCACTGCTCCAATGCAGCAGCACGCTCTTAAGCGTTCCTACCCAGGAACGGGACTGTCATGGACCTCACATGCTTTCTAGATAGGCTGGTGTTGACTTCAGAGCAAAAATATATGACTTCAGGGCAAAAAAATACTTCCAGCTTATCCACTACATGGCAGGAGAGATGCTTGCAGTCCTCCAAGAGTGGACAGAGCCCTGGTGGGAAAACTTGACTCAGAGATCATGGAGCAGCAGCACCCATGTTGCTCAGGGCAATAAGGGTCCCCCCAGCCAGTCCCCAGCACTGGCATGCAGCCCTGCCACTCACAATTATATCTCCCCCCTGGACGAACTGCAGCCGGATCTGAAAGACAAGGATGTCAAGCAGATAGATGAGGTCACAGAGGTAGTCAATGAACAGCCACCAGTGGATGTTTGCTGGCGTCTGGTAGGGGAAAGCCCAGCGGACAGGGATCAGCCAGCAGTTCCAGTTCCAGGCCATGACAACGAAGAACAACCATAGCACATACATCAGATCTGTGGACAGGAATCACATTGCAATTAGTGGGGCCCATGTCCATCATCTATGGGAAACCACTACACAAAGGGCTTTTCATACCCTTGTCCTGCCCTGAGTGCCAGAGGGAAACCTACAAGATGCTCTATTGAATACTGACAGCATTTAATTTCAAGTGAGCTGGGCTTTAGATACAAAATGAATACCACCAGCTGCAGAGCACACTGCTTCTTGTCACAAAGCCTCTTCTAACTTTGCTGAGTCAAGTAGGTTTTCTTTTGCTGTGCTCTTGACTTTCTTGCTTTTCTTTCCCTCCTCAGGCTGTGCTGAGCACATGGCCACCTGCCTGAGCCTTAGGGCTTTGAGATGGCTGTGAAACAGCAAAGACCCGGGAAGCACCTGAGCTCCTGGGGTTGTCCCCAAACAGTGGATTTTTCTGTTGTGATTTTTGGTTTTATTTTGGATGTCCACACCACAAGGACAGTGTTTGCCTAATAAAAAGCCTGAAAAGCAGCAGAAAGCTGCTGCTCCTTCTCTGCCTGGTCATGCTCCTGACACCCATAACTAAGGGGAAGTATTTAGGAAAGCCTGTGCCTTGCAGAGGAATTAAAGACTGGATTTTAGCAGACATTTGTAAGTTGGTCCTTGCTTAGTTGACCTTCCTGCTCTATAAGGTCTCATCTCTCACACCTCCTCCCCTTCTCACTCTTTCTAGCTGCCCCACCAGCCCAGTGGCCATGCTCCATCACTCACTGGTGAGTGGGTCAATGCTGCTAGGGAACTGGTAGTTTCTCAGGCGGTCCAGCCAGGGCCGGTACTTGAATGTGCAGCACAGCATCTCGCAGTAGTGTTCCTCTTCTGCCACCTTCTCCCCCTCTGGCTGCCCTTCTGCTGGAGGGACTGGTGCTGCTGGCAGTGCTGGCTTGGCAGGAGCTGGGAGAGGCCACACAGTTATTTGAAAGAGCAGAAAATCTTGCTGCCATATGTTAACCTGTTACCAAGATTAAAACACAGCATGTGTGGGGACCCAGCCCGACTCAAACTCACATGCCGTTGGACTCTCTTCGTCTGAGGTGATGTCAGGATCAGTCAGCTTTTCCTTCACCTTCTCGGTCCTCTCCTTGAAGAGCCTCACCAGCTCCTGGAGCCGGTTGTTGATGACAGTGCTGCTTAGGCTCGCGGCTGAACCAATGCGTTCGGGCAAGCTGTGGGCAAACCACCAGGCATCTCATGCAGGTAGGAAAGGTCAAGGGCTGGTTCATGGCCCATGTTTAACCTACAGGATCCTGGTTTAGGATTTACCCATATTTATTTGGTTATTGTGTGATCAGAAGAACACAAGCTAAGGTGGTTTCAGTAAGATTGCATCAAACAGCACCAGCCCAAACCTTATTCTTGCCCTCAGAGGGACTTGGGAAGCACCAAGATCCCATGCCTTTGATCAGAAGAGGATGATTTTGGAAGAACTATGAGGCAAAAATATGCACCAAGCCCCTGAATTTACAAAATATAGTGTCTGTTTTCAGTCTCTTTATTAAAACCAGGTTGTGAGTGCTCCATCCCTGGCAGTGCTCAAGGCCAGGTTCGACAGGGCTTGGAGCAACCTGGTCTAGTGGAAGGTGTTCCTGCCCATGGCAGGGGTCCCTTCCAACCCAAACAATTCAAGGATTCCATGATTCTATGATTAATTCAGACCAGAATGCTCACCTAGCATGGCTAAGGACCATCACTAGGAGGGAGGACAGAAACAAGCCTGCTTGCTGTAGCTCCAGGCTGGTTCATTTCGTTACATGGCATAACAATTCCTGCTTAGGAAGAAGTAAAATCCCTACCCTATGAGGAGGTATAGACCCTCCCCAAGCCTTTGCTTCCCAGAGAAGGCAGCTCCCTCTCCCTTTGGTATCCCACGACTCCTAGGATCTTTGCTGTTTCTATCAGAGCACTGGGATCTGAACCCCTGCGGCTGATCAGAAGCTTTCTTGACCCCATCACGCACCTTTCCTTCTGCTTCTCATCACAGCCCAGCAGTGCTTGGGATGGGGACTGGCTCATGGGTCCCTCCTCCAGACCATCCTGAGCGGCCAGTAGCTTCCTCCTGTGGTCACAAACACAGCAGTTGAGGCTTAGCTTCTCCCCCATTCTCATCCAGCTCCTCTTCCTTCTCCTCCTCCCAGGTCTCATCTGTTTTCCACTTTTCCTTCTCCAACCAGGGTCAGTTCTCCCCCATTTTTTGGCATTGCCTGAAGTAAATGAGAGCAAACCACTCTGCTCCTTTGCTACTAAAGCCCTGTTTCTTCCTCGGCACCACGCAGACCATTTTTCAACCCATTTTGGGCACCCAGCAAGATGCACAGAAGGCAGGCACCAGTCTATACTCGTCCCCTCTGCTGCACCATCACATCACTGTACTTCGAGAAGTGGGCAAGAAAAATGCAATAGCAGTAAGGTGAAGCAAGAAAATGAAACTGGAAAAAAAAAAAGAAGGCTCTGGGGATATTGCCTGGCTCTGGGCCAGCTCCATAGGACCTGAAATCCCCAAGACAGAGTGAATTCCAGTGCAGCAGGTACATAACATGGACCCTTTAATTGCTGCTGATACCTCCAAAGCCAAGTGTAAAGTTCAGCTTGCTGAGAGAGGCTTCAAGAGTTTGAAGAGGAGCCTTATGAACACTGTCCTGCTGATGCTGAGGCAGTGGCAGCTGATGTCTTCCTGGAAGATGTGTGCTAACACAGCCAGTGGCTCCCTTTGGTATGGACAGCTTTCACGGGCAACTTCCTTAATTGTGGGCAATCAAAGTGGCAGAAGGAAGAGGTGGAAGAGAAGGTGACAATCATGGCAAAAATCTGGATTGCAGCCTGCAGCCAAGTCCAGAGTTGTAACTGCAGCAACCAAGATTGTCTTCTGCCACCACAACAGTTGCTCTAAATTAACCAGGATCTCACTGATCCTGGTGCAGAATGGCTCAGCGTGCATGTGAAGCAGGAGCAAGCAAGACCCTGAGAGAGGTCATCCTGCCACCACAGATCTCCTGAAGAAAGCTGGATGTTATGAACCCACCTACATCCAACCTCACCGGCTCTTGGGCATGCCCTGCTGAGAAGGGGAGCAGACACACAAGCCCAGCCCCCATGTCAAAGTACCCTCAGGCATGGATGGAGATGTTCCCAAACCCACATAATTTAAGAGAAAAAGTCCTGCTAAGATCTGTGATGTTGTTAGGACATCATCCATCACCTCTCATCGGTCTCCAGCCACTCTCCCCCTGGCTCTGTCCCACTGAGGCACTTGCTGCCCCATTGCTCATCCTCATCCATAAGCAAGTCCAAGATGCCTACATCGACAGCTCAGTGGCCTCTTGCTCTATAATGAGGACGCTGCAGAGAGGGTAACGCCACCTCCCTCTTGGCCTGTGATGTGGCTCCCCAGAGACCACAGAGCTCATGTGGTTGCCCTCCAAGTACATGCAAAGCTTTGTGTGTCAACATCCATGTGGGAAAAAAATGCCTCTTTTTGCTTCAGATTAATGGATGCCCTCAGAAAGATGTAAAAGACAACAAACACCCCCGAGAAGGCAGTATGTTCAGAAGTGCAGGACACGTCCCTTGATATTCTCAATGGTGCCTGTAGCTCATCTGTGTTCCCAGCAGACAGAGATATGAGAAGGAGCAGGAGCCACCCAAAAAGCAAAGCAAACTTTAGTGGATTGTGGAAATTGGTGGGTAAAGGGCTCAATGGCAAACTGGGATGTTAAGATCCATAGAGAAGTTCGTGTATGTGCAACCACAAGTTCAGAACCTTGGAAGGTCTAGCAGGTTCTCAATCATCCATGTTGAAGAGGGAACCTTTCCTAACAGTCCCCTGGAAAACATTTAGTTCTCTGATAAAGTCCAGCTGCAGGGAATGCTTTCTGGGACAGGACCTCCAGACCTCTGGTGTTGCTCATTTGTGATGAGTCTTTTGTGACTCTGTCTAAACAATGTTAACCCTAATCCTTCACAGGCCCTTTTAGGAAAGAACTCAAGACTGTGGCCAATAAAAGTGACTTAGGACAAATGGATGATTGTTCAATGCAGTGTTGATGTCCTCTTCCTCTGAAAATACCAGCCAGAGCCAAGCATTTTCTTTCTGGTTCAGAAGGCTGAAATTTTACTTTTTGATGTAGCAAAATAGGAGGTGATTGCTTTTAAACATCTCCAACTCTAGCAAGGGACCTCCAGTGTTGTCTTAAGAGACACTACCTAGAGGCACAGCAGAAAGTTTCATGTGCTCATACATGTGATTGCAAATATACAACCTGCTTTAAGAAACTGGTAGAAAATAGCATGAGAAAACTGAGGTGCTCCAAAAAATGGCTCTGTGGGGAGCCATAGGAGCATGGAATATTTCTTTTAAGATTCAACCTCCCCTCTGTCAGGTTAAAGCCATTCCCCCTTGTCCTGATCCTACAGGCCCTTGTCAAAAGTCTTTGTCCATCTTTCTTATAAGCCTTCCCTTAAATATCAAAAGGCCACAATAAGATCTTGATAAAAGACTTGATAAAAAATTATGCTGGGGACAGATTTGTACATAGGTAAGTGGCTTTAAATAAACTAAGGTTGTGCGTTTGGGTTGCTGGATCCTGGGCTCCAAAGATGCCCAAGATGATCTGGAATGCATGACATGGGTGTTAATATGAATTGTCCATTTTCTATGCTGGTCGAAAGCATAACAGAAAGCCCAGTACCTTGATAGTAATTCAGAGATGGATGAACATCTGCAGCAAAGTCACGCATCCCAGGGAGAGAGGACTTACACAGCCTCACCTGGTGGACTTCTCCATCTCAGAAGAATACACTGCTCTGTTCATCAGTCCTCCCCCTCTCTGAGCATCCTTGATCTGAAGGCACAAACCTAAAGGGGGATGTTGCAAATTCTTCCAGGACACACAGAAGGAGGTAAGTGTTGGGATTTATGATGAAGACCCATAGGCAGCACACAGACCCTCTGCACTCTGAATTTGGGAGCACAGATGTGTGGGACAAAAATGGGATCTGACCACAGCCTGGGGATTGAGCCCACCTCCAGGACGACACACAGAGAGGGCTCACTGTTCAAACCTGCTAGGAGCGGGTTGCTCCTTGCAGTTGCATGAAATCTCCTGTACTGGCATCGTTGGGGAGTTAAAGCCCCGGGACCCATGGATGTGCCAGGGCAGAGCCATACCTGGGGGATGCTGGAGCCACTCTGGGCACTGCCAGCATGTTACTGGCAGTGGTGGGCACTGGTAAGTCGGTCCCATTGTCCTCCACAGCATTGCTTCCCCTGTCCACGTTCTTGATGTCCACAGTGGGGTAATTACCTGGCCCATGAAGAAGGACAATAATGGCAGGTGAGAAGGATGCAGGCCCAGCACCCCCAAAGCCCATTGCCTCTGTGGAGCTGCCTCCAAACCCCACAACATTCCAGAAGGCCTCTCCTTTCACCCCATTCCCTTCTTGACTGGCACTACTTTCTCCTAGCTCTTTGTAGCATTTCTTTCTCCTTTTCCCCAGTGTTTTAACACCATGAGAACTGCCACTTGCTCCCCTTCTGCTTTCCCAGCTTGCAATGATTGTAACTACTCTGTTCAAGCATTGGGTTCCCATGATTTGGAACACAGTGGAGACAAGGATTACCAACTGCAGGTGTCAGACAGGAACCCAGGATATCCAGCTGCAAACCTCCCTCCCAGGGTCTGGAAACATCTTCTGGGTCTTCTGAACATAAACATATGGATCATGCAAGCTCCTAATTACATGAGCATTTGCTTTTCATTTAGAATAAGGGACTATATAAATAAGCACTTATGGTCTTTCTCTTTTGCAGAGCTAATATCTGCTTCTAACCTGCAGGGTTAGAAGAAGGAAGGTTGGATGTTTATAGTGGGGAAAAGAGAGATGCCAATTGCCTGAGGGAGGAACTGTGCTGAGGATTATCTTGGCCAGACCCCACAGCCAGCCAGACTGCAAAGTGTCATGTCTTTTCTTAGCTATACAACAAAATACAGTGAGTTCCTTCAGGATTCCTTCTAGGGGGAGGGGAGGTTCACACATCTGAAAGACCCCACGCATGCCCTCCTGTCCCACACAACATGGGACCAGTGGATCAGAGCATGATTCCACCCTTTCACAGAGAAAAGACCTATTTGGGGTTCAAAGTTAAAATCATATTGCATGTAAGAAAAATCAGTGGAATTTGGCTCACTGATTAAAACAATACAAAGCAAAGCTACAGAAACAGAATTTGTACTTCTGGGTTAAGCCATGAAGACCAAACCTCCATCCTGCTGTCGTCTTAGTAGGAGTGGGTTGCATGGATGGTAAGGAGAAAACTGTGCATGCAGCAGACCTTTAACCCTCTGCCAGCATTTCCTTCAAGAGAATTTTTGGCCAAGCAAGTTCAAACGTATAGCGTGTCATTTATGGGTATCTGAAAATGCTCTCTAGGGGTTAGCTTGAAAGGCACATAGTGATGAGGCAGAAACAGAAAAAGCATGAATTCTATTATCCCGTCTCTGTGCTGCAACATGAAGTGAGCTTTGACTATGTTTCTCCCCCAGAAAGCAACTACTACAGGAATACCTCCTTGCCTCCTCAAGCTTGCAAGCTCATCGTCAAAGCCAACATCTCTAATACCTAGGGAAGGTTGCTCCTCATGGCAAAAGCTGGGGTTGACAGCTCCAGCCTTGGGCTTGCTGGTGACAAAGGCTGGGATGCGGGAGGCAGCGGTGGCTCGGTAGCTGGGGACATTGGGGAGCTGCTCTAGCTCACCGCGGCTGGGAGGGGAGGAATACCCCACAGCCAGCGGCTTGTTGTGCAGCAGCTGATCTAGCTCGATGTCTCGGGCACGCCTGGCCATGCTGCTAGGTGCCTAGGTGCTTCAAGCAAGGGACAAGGCATCTGAAGCTGCAATAAAACACAAAGTGGTTTCAGACAAGACGGTTATGTCAGGGGAGAGAAACATAGGGCTGTGGGAGGTTATTGCTGCCTGCTGCCCACAGACGTTGGTGAGCATCCTACCATGAGGTTTTCTAGCACTGCTGCAAAAGCAGGGGGTTCTGCAAGGTCTGCATGAGCAGAGGAATCTCCAGGCTGTTCCAGGGCTCAGGTCAAGCCATCCCTTGTGTCAGTGGACTTATGCCAGGACCTTCCTGTGCTCACTCAAGCTGTGATAGGAGCTCATCACCCCATTTTTATTACCAACCCCTTACCTCCTTACTACAAAAACACGCTTTATGCTGCTGGTTACTTCCTAAATTGAGTAAAGTGGTAGAGAAAATCCTTTTTATCCTCCTTCTAAGTTTTCCAGCTGAAGGAGAAACTCTTCCTTCAAATCAGATATTGTTTAATCAAGACTAAGTACCACATAAGCACCAGCCTTTCAGAGCTGGCTCCAACTGCTAACAACATTGCCATCATGCAGTGCCCGTGTGATGCTTTAAGCCCATGGAAAGCCCCGATGCCCAACACAGGCCACGCTGCAGGAGACTCAGCTGCCTGAGGAGGGAGTGCTGGTGTTTCCTCCTCACTGGGCATTGCATTGCCTGCTTAGGGTCATCCTAATTTGCCTTTATGCTGCTACATAATATACCTTCAGCATCGGTTTCAGCAGCTTCAGCTGTCTCCTCTTCCACCTTCAAAATGAAAAGAGCCTTTTTAAGGAGAACAAGAGCTGCTCTGTAAGAGAGCAGACTTTGCAGCTCAATTGTTGCCCCATATCTCCCATATTCCCCTGTCTTTCTCCAGCTTCTCAGCTTGTTGTTCAGCACCACCATTCCAGGGTGAAAGCACCCCTCCCTTGGTGAACAGGTACTGCTGCTGTCTCAGGTTCAGAGATGGGGATGTCCTGGTGGGAAACATTTCCAGGGCCCATTCTGATCCCTGCTCCTCACCAGGACACCATGTTCCTCCAGGCAAGCTGTGAGACCTTGGCAAACACCAGGAAGTAAGAGCTTATTGCAGACCTGAGCCCAGGCAGGGAGTGATGCTGTACCTGTACAAAAGCACCTTCAAGATCACTTATCTCAGCTTCTTCTAGCTGCTCAATCCTGAAGGCCTCTTCTGCAAAGTAGACTTCCTCCGCATCCTCCTTGGCAGCGAGACAAGGTGACAGGAGCAAGGGTCTGGATGGAAGACATCAAGCAGAGACAAATGCCCTCGCTCCTGCCTTTTCTGAGGTTGGGCATGTTACAGATGGGGCGTCCCATCCATGGGGATGTTGCATGGTGCTCCCAGTTTTGGGGGAGCACCACAGGCATCATTTGCAGGTGAACAATACCACAGAAATCTTCATTTAATACAAAGATGATACTCAAAATATTGCTGCTTAGGTTAGGACTTGGAAAACATAGTACGTAAGAGACCAGGTGAGAGGCGCATAAATAGTGCAGGGCATTGCAGATGCATCAGGAAAGATTGTGTATACAGAAAAGTACAGGCAGTGTGTTCCTCCTGCTGTGCACAATGATTTCTCATATAATGAAGGTCTGCCACATAAAAAGCTGAGAGCCTGATTTCAAGGCAGGACTGCCTTGCAAGCACCATCTGAACCCCAAGTCTGCCTATGCAAGACACCACCAGGATACATAATCCTCATTTTCCTCCTGCAGCAAACACAGACCACAGCTCAACCATTCTGCAAAGGGGGCTCACAGGGTGGATTTCAGCAGTTTCATACAACCATAACTGAAAAAAACCCCAAGCCTCATCACATTGTTCTGTGTGTTTATGTCCTGATGTGCTCCTCCCTGGAGAGAAACATAACGCAAGGATTGGGGATAATTAAAATATCATAAGACAGCTAAATGCAGGAAAATTGAAAACAACAAAGAAACATCTTCCTGCATCCTTTGCAGGCCCTAAGTCAGAAGAGGTATGTAAACAAGCAGCAGCGCCTTTTCTCTGTATCTCCATGCCTTGAAAAGCTGTTATTTTCCAAGGTCCTTTCAAAATTGTTTTTAACAATCCCCCTCCCCCTCCTTATTTTTATTTAAATATGCTCCCTTCGAATGCAATCACAAGTCTTTTATCCTAACCTAGAAAACCTGCCAGTGTCTCTCTTTTCCCATGAGCAAACACAGTGAGGGATGGAGCAGTATCTCATTCACCCAGCAACTGAAGCTCAAGCATCTCCAGTGGAGCTCTAGGAACAGATTATGAAGAAACATAAAGATATGGGTTTAACACTGACTAGTTGAGCATTTTCAGCTATTTCAGAGGAATTAACAGAGAATAATATTGTATCACTAGGTAACAAATCCCTAAATGTTTTTTTTTTTTTTTTTTTTTTTTTTTTTTTTTTTTTTTTTTTTTTTTTTTTTTTTTTTTTTTTTTTTTTTTTTTTTTTTTTTTTTTTTTTTTTTATCTGAAATCAGAGCAAACCACTAAACTAAGTGGAAAGATTTTTTGAAATACCATCTAGACCAAAGTCACAACCTACAACCACTGGCAATAACTGGGATGTTTTCTACAACAGAAAAAACAATGTAAACTTGTACCTGCTTGTATTAGAAAGCATTTGCAGGCACAACACATAATCCTATCTTTAAATTCAGCTCCACAAACTCCATAATCATCCCACCTGCCCTGAGCTAATGGATGTGGTTTTAAATCACATGGACCATATCCAGGAGCTGCATGCTCCCAAGGAAGGAACAAACCAGTTCAATGCTCAGACCCACGGGAGAGGATGTCTGGGGCTAAGGTTGCTATAGGTGATGGTGACAGAGCCTGTGTCACCAGGAGACACTCGCCTGGCACCAGGTGCCTCATCAGTAGCAAGCCTGTTGGTGAAAGCACCCCTCCTGAATGCTGAAAACAACCCTCCTAATGCATCCATTCTGAACACATCCCTCCTGGATGCATCCCTCCTGACGTATCTCTCCTGAACGCATCTGTCCCAAACGCATTCCTTCTTAACACACAGCTCCTGAATGCATCCCTCCTCTCAAACAGCCCTCTCTAATGCACCCTTCCCAAATGCATCCCTTCTCCCAAATGCATCCCTCCAACCAAGCACATCCCTCCCTAATTCATCCCTTCTGAAAACACATCTCTTGAACGCACCTCTCCTCTCGAGAGCATCCCCAGTTCCCCCTCACCCCCTTATCCCCCTCCCCCGCCGGGGCTGGGTCGCTTCACTCATCCTCGGCTGTTTCAGCCTCTGCAGCTTGTGAATGCAGCTGAACTGCAGTCACGTTCATCCCAACAAAGCCATCAAGGCAACAGGAGCCACTCACCCTGCACTCTCCTTCAACTCCTCCTCCTTTTTCCCCTCCTCCTCCTCCTCTTCCTCCCCATCCTGCTCCGTTTCCTCTTCCTCCTCACCAGCACCCGGAGAGCACAACCACAGCCTGGGAAGAAGAAGCTCATTAGGTGAAATCCAAAAAGTGTGTCTGAACCTCGCAAGAGGAGCACTGCAGCCCAGACATGCTCTCCCTGCACCCACCAGCCAGCATCTCGGGGGTGGGCACAGCTGGGTAGTCTGGGCAATATAGTGCTCACAACCCGTTAGTGTCTGCAGCCCCAATGCTGGTGAGAGAAAGAAAGGGAAAAAGTTTGGGAATGGAAAGCCAGAGTCCTTGAGCCCTCAAATTCCCCCTGCAGCATGGGGACAGGGTATGCTTAGGGGTCACTTGTTGCTGATTTTGACCAAAACCTCCCTGTATCAACAGTGAAATCCACCCTCCAGAACAGGACATGCTGTGGTCCACAGCTACACAGGCTCCTATACTAAAGGGAAAAAAGTCTGAAAAACATCTTTATAACCTGTCCAGTGTTTCTTGGTCCTCCAGGAATTCATGAATTCCCAGAGCCTGCTGGACCTAAAGAAATCAGAGGGGAGAACCGGGCCTCCCTGGATTCCCAGGAAGACCAGGAGTTTCAGGACTAAAAGATAGTGAGGAACCTTCTGTTAATTGTGTCCTTGCCTAGCCCGCCTGGACCAGTAGGTGATACTGGTTGTCCTGGCCCTCATGGTACTTCAGGGGAGAAGGGACAGCCTGGCTGAGATGGTGTCCCTGGACCAGCTGGTCAGAAGGGGGAACCAGAGCAGAATTTCTGGCCTGTGCTTACTGCAGTTGATCATTGCTCATGCTGGAGGTGAAGACCACTGCACATTTTCCTCCACAAGTGCTCTAGGCTCTGGGGGCACTTGGGAGGCTCCCAAGCCCTTGGAAAGCACGCATGGACGCCTCTCATTCCCTTGCTTCAATGCAGCTTGATCCCAGATTTGAAAACATTGCTCAGCTCTTGGAAGGACCTTGACAGGGTTTTGTTTTGGAAAAAGTAGGATGAATTATATAGAATTCTGTTTTCAAATGTCATGACAGTTGGATGCACAATTGATGGGAACAAGGTCCAAAATTTCAGCTCTTGGGCCCCCAGCACAAAAGGCATGTGGAGCTGTTGGAACAAGGCCAGAGGAGGCCACAAGGATGTCCAGGGCTGGATCTGCTCTGCTTGGAGCCAGGCTGAGAGAGCTGGGCTGGTTCACCCTGGAGAAGAGAAGGCTCCTTAAGGGGAGACCTTAGAGCAGCTCCAGTGCCTAAAGGGGCTGCAGGAAACCTGGAGAGGGACTTTGGACAAGGGCCTATAGGGACAGGACAAGCGGGAATGGCTTTAAGCTGACAGAGGGGAGACTGAGATGAGCTCTTGGGCAGAAGTTCTTCTCTGTGAGGGTGGTGAGGCCCTGGCACAGGTTGCCCAGAGAAGCTGTGGCTGCCCCATCCCTGGCAGTGTTCAAGTCCAGGTTGGACAGGGCTTGGAGCAATGTGGTCTAGTGGAAGGTGTCCTTGCCTGTGGCAGGGGGTTGGAACTGGATGAGATTTAAGGTCCCTTCCAACACAAATCAGTCTGTGAGTCTGTGATTTTAAGAGCATCCTTTAGCTGTCCTCTGCAGGGCAAAGTGAAGCATCGCATTCCCAGCTTTGCCACTGCCTTCCCCAACCCAAATCTCAGCACCAGAAGGAAAGGCCATCTGCTGAAACACCTTTTGGGTCCTTCTGGTGCCCCCTCTTTGGAAACAGGCACCTCAGCTGCCTGCTGTCAGCTCCACCACCAGTACTGGCAAGGAGGGATACCTGGGGACATGCTCATTCCCTCCCATGGCCATGATGCTGGCAGTAAGAAAGCATGTACAGCTGTCCATCAACAGCCTCTCCCCTTGCCTTCCTACCTATTTTCATCTTCCTGAGGTTCCTCCTGTATGGGGAGAAGGGGATGAGTATCTGCCATCATCTCAGCCTCAACATCCCAGGCCATCATCTTGCACGTGGCTTCATTACTCCAGCCACCATCGATCTCTTCCAGGATGAGGTCTGTCTCCTTGGGTTCCTCAGGGACAATGTGAACTGAAACAGGAATGAGGGAAAGTAGGTAATGAACTGAGCAGTACATTTTCAAGAGCCCAGTGGTAGAGCCAGGGCAGGTCCTATCTTTTCCCTGCTCAACAGTGAGATGCTGCCACATGCCAGGCCTGAAACACCTCTCAGCTCACACAGACCTGTGCAGCCCCAGTCCCTGGTGTATTAATGGGGAGGCTGCAAAGGGAAGAGCCATGGCCTGAGCCATGACAAGCCTTCTGCATGTCCCAGGGGTACCCCTGCTACCACATCAGGCACACAGCAAAGAAACAGGAGGAAGCACATCTATTATTGTAAAACCAGTTTATTTTGAGGTCTGCCTGAGAACAAAACTTACACATCCACAGTGAAGCTCATAGCAAACACACAAATTCAACTACAGAAAGGCAGGAAACACACCTATGGCTGCCTCTGCACTGCATTTACCCACCCCACAGTGCCTATGCTGCCTTCAGCCTGTTCCCTCTAGATCCCCATTAATTGAAACACGGCACAGCAATCAGGGAGATGACTTTTAAAACATGCCACAACTTTGGAGACATTATATGAGAATGGAGCAAATACTAAAACTGTAGCCTGATATCAGCAGGGTTCATTATAAACACATAGGATGGATCTCAGGTTGGTTATTGGCTCATACCTCATGGTTACAGCTGCTTAGAGATGGAATGAGATAGTGAGAGACCTTATTGTGGCCTTTCAGTATAAAAGGGTGTTATACTAAAGATGGAGAGAGACTTTTTACTAAGCTTTGCAGGGACAGGACAAGGGGAATGGCTTTAACCTGACAGAGGGGAGATTGAGATGAGATCTTGGGAAGAAGTTCTTCCCTGTAAGGTTGTTGAGGCCCTGGCA
Source organism: Agapornis roseicollis (assembly GCA_002631895.1). Lineage (NCBI taxonomy): Eukaryota > Metazoa > Chordata > Aves > Psittaciformes > Psittacidae > Agapornis > Agapornis roseicollis. Next base: position 77,373 of record NDXB01016547.1, read on the forward strand.
CAGGTTGCCCAGAGAAGCTGTGGCTGCCCCATCTGTGGCAGTGTTCAAGGCCAGGTTGGATGGACCTTGGGGCCACCCTGGTCTAGTGGAAGGTGCCCCTGCCTGTGGCAGGGGGTTGAAACTGGATCCTCCAACCCAAACACCATTCTGTGATTCTAAGGTCTTTACTAAAACCCTGGGGTGTAGGACTCTCACCACATCCAGCCCAGAGGCCCTGCACATCTCTGGGCTGCCAGCAGCCCCTCGGATCCCTTCCCATGCCAGAACATTCCTGCTGCTGCAGTTAGTGCTACATCTAAGGAGCTGTGAGCTTCAGAAGCACCTATAGCTGAAGGTAGGGACAGTCTGAGGTGAGTTCTCCTACAAGGAGAGGTCAGGAAAAGGTTTTTAACCCTACCTAAAGATTAACCTCACCCACCTGCACTGGTGGCTGCAAACCAGAGCCCTTTCCACTCACTGGGAGAAAACACCCAGTTAATGGAAGAAAAGCAGTAAGAGGCTGATGAGAGCTTAATGAGCTGCATGATGTTACATCTTAGAGGCAACAGTCAACTAAAAGTAGCCTATGAACTTCAGCTGGAGGTCTAAGGGGTGAATATTTACATGCTTGATGGGGTAGTGAGAGGACCAGGAGTGCTGGGAAGCTGCAGCAAGAGGCTTTCCGCATCCAAGCCATGCATTTCTACCCTCCTATAAACTATAGCTCCAGTCTCATATACATCATCCTGCAAAAACAATAGCTGTGGTTCCCAGAGCCAAGAAGGAGTGAAAATGCGACAGTCCCAGGACCAGGGACACACAGCCAGCACCCCAGACCAGCCTCCAGTCCTGCCACCCTGGCTGGGAAGGAACTAGAAACCATTTGCTGATTGCCCTTTGCTTGTCCTCCCCAGCTGCACTCTCTCCTTGGGTTGGTCTCATTGGGTTGTGGGGAGGGCTGGCTGGCCATGGTCTTCGTTTTCCATTTGTTTCAGAGGCACTAAGCCCCTTTGCCCCCTGAAACAAAAGGAGAAGGAAAGCATTAATGAGCTTGCTGGCAGTTTGGGCAGGTCTCCTGCTGACCAAATCGCTCCCTTCCTCGGGCACATCAAGATGCCTCAAAGCACCAAAGGGAACTGAAACAGTCAGCTGCACACGGACGTGTAACTGCCCTCATATGCTCACTGACTTTGCCTCTTCCCTAAGTAATGCTCTGATCTCCAGTTTGTACAGACTCATGGAGAAATGCCTTCTCACATGAGATCCCACCGAGCAGCTGCTGGCTCGGTGGGATCCACCTCCTGACATATCCCTGTGGGGATGCACAGCCTCTGTGTGCCATGGAAGGTCCCTGCTCCCACCAGCAGCTTCCACAGCCCAACCAAATGCAGCTTCCCTGGCAGCACTTTTACAGGCCTGTGGCACATCTTCCCCTGCCCTGTCCATTCCTGATGGCAGCCATGTCTCCCACTTCTCTCAGCATCCCACAAGGTGGCTGGTGTGGAGAGCCAACCCCATCTGCCTGCAGAACCTGTGCTCATTCCCCACTGCTGGCAGGCAAGCAGCAGTGAGCACCCTACAATGTTTTCCTACACTGTGAAGACTCACAACCAGCACCACTAATCACAGGATATTGTTTCCATGAATTATCTCCTTAGATATCACAGGCTTGGCAAACATCCTCCAGTACAACAACCACCATGCCAAAGGGAGTGATGAAGGCAGCAGGTTTGAATTTCCCTGTAATGCTTTGATCAAATCCCAGCAGTTTAGCAATCATCTTCCAGCACATCTTGAGGACAGACACTGATATCAGCACTAACCTCAAAACCTGGGGCCCAAGCATGGGGGATGCTGCACTCAGAGACTCCCACACCCTGAGTTTTGCCAAGCCTGAGCCACAACCTTGGATCTGCTCCCACTTCCCAGGCAGCAACAGCTCCTTATGGATTCCTGGGGGGACTTCAGGGATCTCAGGGCTCCTGAGATGGCAGCCATAGTAGGCTGCTGGATAAAAGCCTCTTCCCAATAACCTCAGCAAGCAAACCAGCACTGCGAGATAGAGCAATCACTTACTTTCTTCCATGGGACTCAAAGTTGCTGCATCCACTCCCTGCCAGGAGGAAATGGGAAACATGAGAATTTTGGGTTTCAATAACTCCAAATTTTTACTCTAAACACCCCATTTTAAGTAAACGTGGACCTTTTATGCTAAATATCCCATACGATTTCTTGGTGCGTGTTTGTTAGCTTGGCCATGGGGACAAGAATCCCCACACATGATGGGAAATGTTAGGAGCACATCAGTGCAAAGCTCCAGCTTCTCCTTAGAGCTGGACTGTCACCCGGTGAAGTGCCAGGACCTGGGCACCACTCAGTGCTGCATGGGAAGGCAAGGGAACAGTAAAGAAAGGACAAACTATGGGAGCTTTCACTGCTGAGAAGCCAAATCCTGGTTTTCATTAACTAAGTGGGTTGTGGGGATTTGTTTTTTTGAAAGAGCTGTGGGACAGCTCAAACCACATCAGGTCCCTGCACTGATCTAGTGGCATGTGCATGGCAGGAGACACCCTTCCTGCCTGGGGGCATTGTGCTCACATGCTGTCTGCCTGTCCAACCCAGGCTCTTCAGCCTGGGGAAGAGAAGGCTGCGTGGAGACCTCATAGCAGCTTTCCAGTATCTGAAGGGGGCCTACAGGGATGCTGGGGAGGGACTCCTCATTAGGGACTGTAGTGACAGGACAAGGGGTAACAAGTTCAAACTTAAACAAGGGAAGTTTTGATTGGATACAAGGAGGAAGTTCTTTACTGCTAGGGTGGTGAGGCACTGGAATGTGTTGCCCAGGGAGGCTGTGAATGCTCCACCCCTGGTGGTGTTCAAGGCCAGGTTGGATGAAGGCTTGGGTGGCATGGTTTTGTGTGAGGTGTCCCTGCCTATGGCAGTGGGCTTGGAACTAGATGATCTTAAGGTCCTTTCCAACCTTAACTATTCTATGGTTCTATACCTGTGCCTTCTGCTTCTCCCTTGTCACTGGCTGTGGCATCACCTTCTCCAGCCCCTGGACCAACCAGGCAAACACCCTGGTAACCAGAAACCACAGTTAGACCTGGCTGCCAGGGCCTCTGATCCCACAGCACCGCCCCGCTGGCCACGTACCCACACAGAAGCTGCTGCTGCATTTACCTGCTGCCATCCCCAGCCAGAGACTGAGGGACAAGGGTGGCCACTGGCTCAGGCTGTGCCTCAGCCACTGCTGGCTCCACTGCTGCCAGGGTACTCTGAGTGGCTGAAACATTGCTCTTTTGCTTCACCTGGGGTTTAGTTCCGTTTGTGCCTGCTCAGGTTTATTGGGAAGGAGAAGGGGATGAGGCAATGTAGCAGTCATGTTATAAATCTTTGGGGAAGGGGAGCAAATGAGGAGGGTCACCTCTCCCATGAAAGGACAGGCTTGGGGGACCCCCCTGACAGCCTCTCCCCCAGGGATCCAGCTTGGAATGAAGACATGGGGTTTGGGGACAGAGGTGGTGCAGGGGCAGCACTGTGATGCTGGGACCTGGTGTGCCCACCCCTGGGGCACAGGGACAGGGCAGCCCCAGGGCCAGTGCCTGCCTGCACCCAAGTTCCAGAGTGTATCCTCTGAAAGTGTACCCAGGGAACTCACCTCCCTCTGCTGCTTCACATTTCTGCTCCTTCAGCTCCGGCTGTAGAGGGACAGAGGGACCAATGGACATGGCAAAGCGCTGGATGTGGCCCCACATCACCCTGGGTGGGCATGTCTTCTACCCCAAGGGGACCCATGTGCACAGCCCCACACACCCTTCACTGCACTTTTGGACCCCTTTCCTTGACAAGGACCATAAAACCTAGACACCTGACTGCTGGTACCATCAGGTCCCAAATGGAGGGTCCCCCTGGATGCAGTCAGGCTGAGGAGCAGCAGGACGCACCCCAAGGCCTCTTTTTCGCTCTGCTCAATTTCCCATGGTTTTTCTCCTCCAGGGTCCCATCCAGGGCATGTGGGATGAAGACAGGGAGCCCACTCCACTGTCACATCTGCCCAGCAGCCCCGCAGCCTCCTGCACTGTGCAGTGCTCACCTCCAGCTTCTTCAGCACCTCTGGTTGTGGCATCATCCTCTCAAAGCCCTGTACCAGCCAGCTGAGCAGCCGCACTCCTGCCCTGTCAGAGGGGAGAGCAGCCACGGTTGGGGAGCTCATACTGTGCAGCCCCTGCATTCCTCCAACAGCCAGCCCGGGGACCCACCATTCCTTGGTGGCAATATCCGAGCTAGGCTCAGGTTCACAGTCGTCCAGCTTGTCATCCTCTGGATCGAAGGGGATTATCTCTGCAAGGAGAGCAGTGCCATGGGCACAGGGGAGAGCCAGTACCTGCAGTGCCAAGAGCTGCTGGTTTCCCCATCAGCTGGCTCAAGGGGACAGTAGTGTCAGCATCACTGACTGGGGAGGTGGGATGTGGGAGTCCCAGAAAGGCACTTGGGATGCTGCAGACTCCTGACTCTCCTTACCCAGAGCTTCCTCTTCCTCGTCCTTGAGGATCTGAACCTCTGTCTGAAAAGCCAAACAAACCATCATCCTCCTGGCAGCCAAGGCAGACTCATCCCAAATGGGATGAAGGCCACGCAGGGCATGTTTAGTGCTCCCAGTTAGCATTGGAGAGTGATGGGAAGGAGAAATAACAATAAGAAAAGGTAAAAAGAGCTAGAAGCCCCAGTATGCCAGACTGTTGCATGAATCTGTCACCTACCTGATCAGGAACATCAATGCTTGTCTCAAAGCTCTTCCCAAGTGCCTGCAGTTTCCCTTGGGCTGGGACTGGCTGGGGAACCACCTTCTCCAGTCCCTGGGAGAGCCAAGAGAGCACACTGCTCCCCACGCTGCCAGGAAAAGGGCAAGTCAGGCTGGGAACCTTCATCCCAGGCATCCAGCCCCAAAACTGAAAGCAAAATCCTAAGCAAGCCATGCTGCACACTGGAGGATGCAATGGCAGTACCTCTCAAATACAGAGGCTTGGTCCTCAGGGACTGCAAACCCCACCTTCTTGTCTATTTCTTCAATGGCAGCAGGAAAAAAAAAAAACAAATCGAAAGCTCTCATCACCAATCCAGCAGCCCCTGGGATGCCAGCCAGAAGGGATCCATCCAGCAAAGGAATGCTGATCCCCTGCCCAAACCCATGTGCCCCCCTGCATGGGGCCTTACCTGCAGAGCGTACACAGTCAGCAGCATCCCTGGGGCTACCAGCCTTCCCTGTTGGTGCCTTCAAGGTGAAAGGCAGAAGGTATCAGAAAACAAGGAAAGGAGGCAGTGTCCCATGGTCAAAGGCTGGCTGCAAACCTCAGGGACTCCCCATCCTTCCTGCTGCAGAGTGGGGATGCATCCTGGCCCTCATCCCTGCTGTGGATGCTACAGAAGCACTGGGCATCTCTCCATCACACCCACAGGGTGCCCGCTACATCCCAGACTTGGATCCCCACTTACCTTAGGTGGCTCCAGGTCCTGCTCTGGAGCTGGGGTCGGAGGGATCTCCTCCATCAGATGAGCAACTGGGGGCTGGGGCACCACCCGCTCGATCCAGCTCAGCATCCTGCTGGCTGTGGGCAGTAAGGACGGGTTTCCAGAAGTGAGAGGCCAGCAGCAGTGAGGGAAAATGGGTGCACCAGCAGCTTACACTGTCCCCAAGGCAGCACAGTCTGCAAGTCCTACTTGGGAAAGGTGGCACTGCAATACAGCCAGACCTGCATCAAAAGAAGCGTGACCAGCAGGTCAGAGGAGGTGATCCTGTTCCTCTGTGTGAGACCCCATTTGGAGTACTGTGTGCAGTTCTGGTGTCCTAAATGTAGTAAGGACATGAAGCTGTTGGAGCAAGCTCAGAGGGTGCCACAAGGATGATGACAGCCTCGAGCATCTACCATATGAAGACAGGCTGACAGAGTTGGGACTGTAGTGAGAGAACAAGGGGTGGTGGGTTTAAACTGAAACAGGGGAGAGTTAGGTTGGATAAAAGGCAGAAGTTCTTCCCTGTGAGGGTGCTGAGGCCCTGGCACAGGTTGCCCAGAGAAGCTGTGGCTGCCCCATCCCTAGCAGTGTTCAAGGCCAGGTTGGACAGGGCTTGGAACAATGTGCTCTAGTGGAATGTGTCCCTGCCCTTGGCAGGGGGTAGAACCGTATGATCTTTAATGTCCTTTCTAACACAAACCAGTCTGTGAGTCTATGATTCAACCTTGATCCCTCACCATTATCATGAGCAAAGCATACCCTCAATCTTAATCTCACAGGCTCAGTTCATCTTGCTGTTCCTAAATGCTCACTTAGGATTGTTTTTCCACAACCCTCCACAGCTGGCATCACCCTAGGAGAAGTGCTCATGAAGCTGCAGCTGATCACAAAAACAGTGATGCTCTGCTCAGGGTCCTCCACACTCCCCTTCTTTCATTTGAAGGATGAAAAGCAACAGTAATTTGAGCAGAATTTGTTTAGGAGCAAGTTCCAACACATGCATCAACTCTGCTCCTCACCTTTCAGCTATGGGGGCTGCTAGGGCAGGAGAAGAGCAGGAGGGGCAGCCAGCTACTTGCTGGGGTTGCCATGGTGCTGATGTGGTAGGTAAAACTAAGATGCTGCAGAGCAGAGATTCAGCTGTCCAAGCTCTGTTTGATTAGCCTTTCTGGGTCTCCCGCACCTCTTCTTGGTGCAGCTCTGGTCTGGGATGCAGCATGAGTGAACAGAGTGATGCCGCATGTTGGGTACAGGACTCTGCTTGGCTCAAACAGGGGATGTTTGCTGCTGCTGCCCCTCCAAAAGCCATTCTCAGCCCAAAATGCTTCCCAAAATCATGCCACTCTCCTCAATAAGGGGCTCAGGAATATCTTGGTCTGCCTCCACACTGCTGCTCATAGGAGATGCCAGTGAAGGGCAAGAGAAAGCAGATCCCTGAGCTCCATCTACAGCCATGAGACCGCATGGGAATTTTCATCCCGGGTTAACACATGATGCCAATCCCACATATGCAGCAGGCTGATGGCTGGAAGCTGCTCAGTGCTTGGCTTTTTGCATTAATCCCTCACTCAGCATTTCAGGCATGCAGAAAACTATCAAATCTCTTGAGGTGGTTCACTGGGGGCTTCCCAAAGCCTGGTATTTGAAATCCTAATGAGCTCTTGTTCCCAGGCTCATGTATGGTGTATGAACTGGTGTACACCCTCAGCTCTTTGCTTGCCTCCGCCTTGTGCAGGGCCAGGAGCTGGGTAGGGATGCATCCAAAGCGTTACCTCGTGTGGCACCTCCAGCCCCTGGCACAGCACAGGCAGGCTCAGCTTTACCAGAGGCCCCCATGTCACCAGAGCAGCATGGCTGTAAAACACCTCCCAGGACGCCTGATGACCAGAAACCAATTAACAAATTGCCTTTTACCTCCCACCAGGTACAAGGGATCAAGGAGCTTCGAATGCCCTAGGAACTGCAAAGAAAACCCAGCAGTGACATGAGGCACAGCAGCACTTCCATCTGTGTTTTGTGACCTTCACAGGTTCCAGAGAAGCCCAAACAAGCGCAGCAAAAAGCCCCACAATAACCAACAGCTCTTATTTCAATATAAAGTTTTGCAGCTGTAAAAGCCTGAGGCTTAAGCTTGTCCTTGGCCTGGGGGGGAGAGTTGGGGACTGGTGCTGCTCCTCTGGCTCACTTCAACAACAGAGGGGCAGGAACATTTTTGGGTCCCCAGAAAACTAGTTGCTGGAAGAAACAGGAATGAACAGCCCGGATTTGCCTGTGATGGCACCGAAAAGCAGGCAGCCATATGCAATGCCCCATGCTACGGGCACCAGTGCATGCCACTGCCTGCGTGCAGCAACATGGGTGAAGGGCTTTAGTCTTCACCAGCATGAGCAGCACGTAGACCTGCCATCCTCACTTGGAGCAGGGAGCACCACAGCCTTTCCCTTCCCTCCAGTAGCAGATCAAACCCCTCCACATTTACCCCGCTCCATCCCCCTCACAGCATCACTCCTCATGGACCCATGTCCCTGCCACCGCTCATACTCCAGCTCCATTTCAGAGCACTGACCCTGCTGTGATGTGTGACCCTGCAGAAACTCCAGCCATGTCCCTCACTTCCATCACTGTCACTTACCTCACTCACTTGCTGCTGCCTCCCAGGAAGCCACTGCTGGGTTCTATAGGCTCCTTCGCCACTGCAACTCACCACTGAACCCCCAAGCCCACCCCAATCCTCTCAGGGCTCTGTGAGGATTAGCTCAGCACTCCCTGCAAATGGGATTACTGGCACGCAGCTGTCTTGAATGCCCCAGCTCCCAGCAGCCAGCCTGGCTTCAGTGCAGGATAGTGCAAAGAAAAGCCGAAACTCAAGCAGGTTTGAGCATTCTCCACATTGCTGGAGCCACAAAAGACACTCAGACACTCACCAGCTCAGCACAAGCCCATCAGTGCTGCGGGGACGCTGCCACCTTGCCCAGGGCCAGCTGCACGCAGGCATGCACAGATGAGCAGCAGTGAGGCTGCTGAAACCCTGTGGGGTGATGCAAGGGCAATGTGCCCCAGGATGCTGAACTCGTTGCTCTGCACTGACCCCAGCATGGTGGCAGGAGGTAGAAGCGCCAGCCTGAGCTAAGCCTCCCCTTGCTGAGCCTGCCAATTGCTGCTTGATCCGTTTACCTCCAGCCCTGCTGACTGCCAGCCTTTCCTATTGCCCTAATCCCAGCCACGGTCATACCCTGGAATCCTGATTCTGGCACAGCTTTGCTGCTCAACATCCAGCCCCAGGTTGGCCAGAGCCCCCTGACCTGATTCTTCCTTCCTCAGTGCTGCTGGAATTCCCACCCTAGTGAGCAACAAATCACCTTCCTGCTTGGCCCCAGTCAGGCACCTCTGCAGCTCTGATTCACAGCTAGGGAAACTGAGGCACACAGCAGTGGTCCAGGCACATTGCACCTCATTCCCCACCTGCCAGGCCCGTGGAAGCAGTCTGAAAGGCATCCCGGTATTCCTAAGATACTGCTCACTCTGAAGCAGAGCGATGACTGCTTATAGGTCAGCACTGGACACTGACTTTTCCAGCAGAAACACAAATCAAAGGTGCTTGCTGTGTTCTCCCAAGCCTTGTGGCTCCCAAAGCCATCACCCAGCCTCAGCTCCCTGAACTTTGCTCCCCATGGCTCTGGCCAGCAGAGCTGCTCCTGCCCAGCAGGAATCAGCAGCAAACCCCCATGATGGGCAGAAGATGAGCACAGGGCTCCTATGCCAGGCCAGGCAGCTCGGATCCAGTTTTCCCCTCCTCACTCTCCTGAATGGTAGACTCAGACCCCAGCCCAGGGCTGGCAGAGTTTAATCCGTCAGCCATTTCAGCTGCCCCAGTTGCTCACCTCCAGGCTGGAGGCAAACCCTCTGTTCCGCACTGCAGGATAGATGCTGATCCCACACCAGCACTGGGGGAAGCACGAGAGCCTCAGCTCTGATAGCAGGACACTGAGGCTGCTGTGGAATGCCTTGAAAACCCGGATCACCATGAAAAACCCCACCTGTGAAGGGAGAGGGCTGGGCTGGGCCAGGCCTGAAAGCATCACATGCTAGAGCAGCAGTAAATGCTCCTGGACAGGCACGGTGTTAAATGGACTTGCTGCCCCTCTTGCAGGACCAGTGATGAAAGTGGCACAAGATCAAACCTCACAGCCCTCATGGCACAGCCTGGCCCAGGTTCCCCCTTGCAGGGGGCTCTGGAGTTCCCACCTGAGAAGACAGTGCTGCCTAAAAGAGAAAAGCAACACAGGGGCAGCTTCAAGGGAACTTCTGCAGGCTCAGACTCATGAAATCCTGCAGCAAGGGGCTCAAAAAAACCCCAGAATCTGCTGATGGCTAAACCTCTCCTCCAAGTGCAAAGATGCAAGTGAATGCTCAAGAGGAATATCTGGAGAACAAGGGGAAGGTTCTGCTGCTTACCTGGCCGATACTGCCAGCTCTCCTGGCATGTTTGCCAAACTATTTTCCACTCACTTTCGCTGCCCTTTCATTTTCATCCTTGGCTTTCACATAGGTGGGGTAAGGCAGAAGGGATTGATTACAGTAACTACATGGAAAAAAGATACCAAGTAGGTAAGTAAGGTCTTCTGGATAAGAAACCAGACCTTAAAGGGCCGACACTGAGAGGATGCTGCTCCCACCAGCAGCTCCTAATCTTACCCCAGCCAGAGCCTGGGCTCTATTGTGTGCAAGCATTACCTGCTTTGCTGGGATTCAGGGATATCAAAGATGAGATATTAAAAGCCTGTTCAGAGCACGGGGGATGCCTATGCCATTTGCTTGCCTACCCTGAGGATTGGAAGTATTTCCTCAAACCACAAGGTCCAAATACAAGGATTGCTTGAGACTATCAGCTGCTGTTTAACTCTTCATCTTCCCATGGAAATCACCCAGCTTGGAGTAAGAAATTAGGGCAGCTGGGAAAGATAACGTACTTTCTTTTACGAAGGCCATGGAGCTGTTTGAGCAAATACAGAGGGGCCACAAGGATGATCAGGGGCTGGAGTACCTCCTGTATTAAGAAAGTTGAGAAAGCTGAGAAAGTTGGGGCTGTTCAGCCTGGAGAAGAGAAGCTGTGTTTAGTTTAAACTTCAACAGCGGAAGTTCAGGTTAGATACAAGGCAGAGGGTGAGGCACTGTGAGGGTGCTGAGGCCCTGGCACAGGTTGCCCAGAGCAGCTGTGGCTGCCCCATCCCCAGCAATGTTCAAGGCCAGGTTGGACGGGGCTTGGAGCAACCTGCTCTAGTGGAAGGTGTCCCTGCCTGTTGCAGGGGTTGGAACTGGATGAGTGTTAAGGTCCCTTCTAACCCAGACTAGGCTGGGATTCTATGACTCTGCCACCAGGCACCAACCTGCTCTGTGGCACTAACGCCCTTCCAGGGCTCAGCACAGCTGCCAGAGGGACAGGTGATCCGGGATCAGTGTCTGCAGAGGGGAAGGGGTCCTGCCCTCTCCTGAAGAGGAGGATATCCCTTCTCTTCCTCCTCCAGAGCACCTCTGCACTTTAATCAAAGGAGCTCTGAATGGAGAAGGCAGCATGAAGGGATGCCATGCCACCTCCCAGTTGCAGGACTCAGGTAGAGCACTGTCCCTCAGTTTCCTATCCCAAACCTACAGCTGTGATTCAAACACACATCTCACCTGGGGGTAGGATGGAGCAAGTCAGGTTGTCTGCAGGTCTTTTGCTATCACAGGATGCCAGAAGACTGTCTGGGAAAGCTAAAATGGCCAGGTGAGGGGCTGGGGTTCTTGGAGGACAAGATGTATCAGCTTCTGCCTCCTGAACATGTGCTCCTGGCGGACAGAATCCTGCCTGCTTCTCCCCCGAAGCCCCAGCTTTGCCCCAGAGGAGAACTGTCCACCCCTAGCAAGGGGCAAAACCTGGTTTAGTGGAAGGTGTCCCTGCCCATGGCAGGGGTTTGGAACTGGACCCTTTGGAACTTCAAGGAGCCTTCCTTCCCACACAACCCAGTCTGGGAGTCTGTGAAAATCACACTGTAGACTCTGCTTGCTTTTGCTTTCAGCTCTGGATGCCTGCTTGTACCCAGTGTCTCAAGTTTTGGTTACCAAGTGGATATACAAACATTTCTCCATCAGAAAAAGTTCAGGGGAAAGAAAGAAAACATGGGAAAAAAATAAATACATAAAGCAGAGCCAGACAGAACATGAAAACAGAGGGGGCTCCACTCCAGAAATCTTACACATCCACAGGAATGTATAAATAACTATAAATTTATTAGTAAAGCAAACCCATTTGACACTCACACAGAAGAGCAGGATGTGTTAATACAATATATATACACACATACATGGAGTATCATCTTAGAAACATATGGAGCAGTGTTAAAGGCACTGCAAGCCACACAAACCTCAGCATCCTTGGCCGCAACTCCCCATGGCCCCAGGGAACTCTGCCAGAGGCACAAGCACAGGTCAGGATAACCGAAAACCTCACAGTCATGGAATCCCTCAGATCCATGGCCCAGAGGATATGGAGATAAGCCTGTAGTCCAGCTCTCTCCTGCTGTGCTGCTCTCCCACCAAGCACCCAGCACATGCTGTGACAGGAGCTCCTTCATGCCCAGCAAGCAGCAGAGGCAGCTGCTGGCCCCAGCCATTATTGCATCTCAGCATCAAGTATACAGGAACCTTCCACAGCTGAGCTCGCCACCCAAGGGAGAAACAGTCAAACTTTGAACAAGTGGGGTTTTTTACTTAATATTAATAGCCAGGCTCTGTCAGCAGCCTTGATTTGATGGTAAATACCTAAGCAAAGTGTAGAAAGTGCTCTCCTCCCTCCTAATAGTGCACAGCCAGGCTGGAGCATCCAGACGTGGTCCCAAACTACTGTGAGAGGATGCTTTCCCCCCTGCCCTCCACTTACGGGCCCCAAGAGCAGAGTGTGCATGTCTTCCCACCCAGATGGCAGGGATGGCACGTGGTCCCAGAGAACTTCCAGGGCCACCTGGGATACCTGTGGTCCTAGAGGTGCCCACACCATGGCCAACTCAGCTCACCTGCCTGCCTGATGCCCACAGGGCTCAGCAGGCATTCCCAAGGGAACTGAGTTATCCAACACTCCCACTCCAACCAGGGCCATGACTTCTCCCCAGAAATGCCCAGCCCTGGAGACGTGACAAAGGGACTGACCATGGAAATGGCTGCTCTCACCTCAGCACGTGTTTCCTACCAGCCTGCTCTGGCTCTTCTCTCACCAGAGAAGAGCTGCACCACGGACATGATGCGGCCAAGCCAACCTGCTAAGCCAAAAGCACAGCCTGTTCCCAGTGGGATGGATAGCCTCTTGGGGGAAAGGACCATTGCATTCAGCAAGACTAGGGTCCCAGCACCTTGCCTTATCATCATGGTTTGGCATCACCTGGATCTCAACCTGGGAGAGGAATTTGGGGCAGGACAAAGGGAATTTGGGGTGCAAAAGGGGGAAGAGACCTCATAATCAAAATGAAAAAACAAGGAAAAAAAAAAAAAAAAGGAAGAAAACCAAACTGCTGCTTGCAAATAAAGAGTTGAACAGAGGGTGAAGAAGCCAAGAAGATCTTATCTTACAAAAGTATAAACAAAATAACTGTGGAGGGGAAGGGGCTGAGACATAGCTAAAGGCAATCTGTAGGTAGGCTAAGAGGAAGTGAAGATCAGCAAAAAGCCCAGGTAACACTCTACTTTCTTTCTGTACCCAGGAAGACAGAGGAACAGCAGCCCTAGAGAGATGGACTTATCTCCTGACAACATCCACACAGCCTCTAGACAGCTGAACCCCGCCAAGCACCTCCCCAGCAGCATCCTGTGCTTGAGCTGCCCTACAGAGGATCCTCAGATCTGATCACCAGGTCTTGAAGACACATGCAACACCAGCTCCAGCACGGTGACCCTCTTGGGTGCTGTGCGGCAGTAAGTCATGCCAGAGGCCAAGCGGAGGCAGCATGAAGAAGCCTGAAAGTTTCTTGAAAGAAATGTCAGAAAGAAAGTGCAACACATGTGCAGAGTAGAAACATGGTTTACTCACAAGAGGTTTTGGCCACAACTGCTCTCTCATTTGAGAAGTAAACACCAACAGTTAGCAGAGCTCTTGGTGGTGGGTGCCTGGCCAGCCCTTGCTTTCCCACCCAGCACCACACTCCTAACACCCACATGCCTCTGGCCATTTCCATCACCTCTCAGGTCAAAACAGGACTTAAGCCACAGCAGCAGAGATCGACCTGCTGCTTCCAACTAGATAATCTCCCTGTAAAAACACCCCTGAGGCTCTTGGTGGCCACTTGGCAGCCTGCTCCACATGGGTCCTTCACCAGCCAGTACCAACATCTGGCAGCAGAAGCCAACATGGGCTTCTACTGGATTTGGGCAGCAAACAAGAGTGTCACCACAGCCAGTCCTACTTAATTATGCACCAAGATGTTCTTGAAGCTGGAAGCACCAGCTCACAGACACCAACTGATGACCTGCACTTGTCTCCACCAAGCTCCCCACAGCATCTCTTCTCTCCCAGGTATGGTGCCCCACATCCTAAGCAGAGCTGGAGCTCATTGCTGGGCATCAAGGGCTTTCCCAGCTGTGCAGCTTGAGGAAAACAAACAGTCCCTGTGCCCAGGGGTATAAAGGGGATGAGATCCACCAGCTCTGTGACCAGCACATGGTGCACAGCTGTGCCTGGGGCACACTGCCACCCTCCTCTGCCCCAAGCACCTGAGGCTGTCCAGCCACTTAGGCTGCCACCGAGGCCCTGGGGCAGGAAGAGAGCAGGAAATAGCCACGAAGGGGCCATGCCAACAATTCCTCCAATCCCCTGCCCTCTAGCCAGCAGCCACCCCAGAAAATAATAAAGCCACAAAAGCCCCTGGGGGCTTCAGCAGCCTCTATTTCACACCCTGCTCTTACTAAAGATGAGCTTCTCTGCAAGCTCCAGCTCTGGGCACTGATCCTGGCTGCTGCAGAACCCCTGGCCTTGTGGGAACTGTGGCAGCCATGTGGAGCTTGGGCAGGAGAAGAGCGAGGGCTCAGGTGGGTGCCAGGCTCCCCAGCTGGCCCTGATCCCATGCGAACACCCTTGGTCACCATCAAGCCCTTCTGTAAAGACAGGATTAGCCTTCCTTGGACTAATTTTTTCTCCTACAGTAAAGCATACACTGACCTTGCTACATATTAAACAGCAAAAAACAGCTATTTAGAACCAAGGAGATCTTAAATAAGGTATCACTTCTTTTGTTGTTTAAAAGATCCAGTATGACATCAAGTTAAACTATACAGTATTTTTAATGAGTATTAACAAACTGCTTTTTTTTTTAAAAAAAGGCAAAACAAGAAAAAATGAAATAGAAACATAGACAGAAAACTCAGTAGGAAGTTCTACATCTTTGAGGCAGCATGAAGATAATCATCGGTCCCTCTTCATTGGGCAGCACAGAGCAAGGTCTGCTTTAACCCACTTAAAGCTGCACATGAAGACTGAGCCCCAACATCAGATCTATCACTGAATTGTCTCCATCCCTCCTCATCATCCTCGAAACAAAAGTCCTTCTCCACCTTTTAGATGAGTGTTCCCAACCAGCAAAGCAGGCACTGCCCAGCCTGGTTCGTCTTCCTGTATTTGCTGTGGACAACATTTATTAACCCTGTTCTAATCACCCGTGCGGCACAAGGGCAAGTTACTGGCTGCTGCTTACTAATTACCACTCATCACAATACTCCTACCTCACACAATGGCCAACAAACAGCACAGAAGAGATGAGGCTGGCAGGGACCTCAGGGAACCATCTTGTCCAACGGGCTTGCACAAGGTCAGCTACAACAGGTTGTCCACAACCACATCCAGCAAGCAGGTGATTATCCCTGCAGATGGATGTTTAATGTCTTAATGTCTCCAAAGACAGTGGGAAAGGCTGATAGGCAACCTAGTGAGCACACCTTCCATCTCCAAGGCATCTAACTGGCATGTAACAGGTCCCTCGGTCATGAGAAGCCAGCAAATTCCTGCAGAGGAAAACACCTGAGGCTGCATCAACTTTGCTAGGGGAAATTTATTTGTAAGTGATGTTTACAGGAACTGTGCAAAACCTGAAAAATACAGAAGAGGTAAAGAAAGAGTAAAGGGGTAAAACAGGACTCCCACAAGAGGGGAAAAATGCGCTCCTTTACCCACTGCTGACCTTCCCCTCCCTCTAGAGCCCAGCCTGCCAGCCAGGATGCATGCCCCCAGCTTGCTCTGGTTCCCTCCAGCAAATCAGCCACCAAGCTCCTGGCAGCATGGGTTCCTGTTGGCGAGGGTAACACTTCTCAAACTGTAGGTTATTGGTAGTGTTCTCTCAACCTTTACTGATCGAACTGCCAGGAGGGCTCTTTGCCTGATGCCCCTGGGGGGATGCTAACAGCCCAAGCAGTACAAAGGGGTCCAGAGGCTGGGAGGGAGTTTTGGCAGGAGGGCTGGGTACCTCAGGAAGCAGGCTCTGTCATGAGCAGGGCAGGGAGACCCTTCTTGCCACATTTGCCGGTAGCGGCACAGCTCTTGTTACTTCTCCCCATACTGCTGGCAGGGATGGGCAGGCTTCCTCAGGACCCTTGCAGCGTGTGACACCCAACGACTGCAAAAGCAGCAATGCCAAAGTGCTTTTTGGAGCTGTGTGGCCCCATGGCTTTTCCCTTTCTACACTCTAGAAAGAGGGAGAGCAGGAGAGGTCAGGGCAGTCAACACTAACAAACTGAAGTAGTCATTGTAACTGAGCTTGGACTAAAGGTGGAAGATCCCAGAAGCAGAAACCTGCTACTTCCTCACTGAACCCTCTCTGCCCTTCCCCTAAGCCTTCTCAGGAGGTGTCACCCAGCCCTCTGCACCAACACATCAGGCAGGGCACTGAAAAAAGGCCGCATGCAAAAGGCTGGTGCCCACAGCTGAGCTCCCAGCACTGAAACTGCAGGTACAGAGTGAACTAGGCTACTACAGGCATTGCTTCGTCTCCTCACCTCCCTCCTTTCCTCTCCACCCCTTTGAGCTTTTCACATTGTCCATCGCCCCTGTAAAACAAGTGGTGTAGCAACCACAGAGGCCAGAGGAGTTTACCTGCCTGACCTTCCTATCCCTCTATCCCCAAACTCTGTTTACAACCAAGAAGAGGGAAGGGGAAGGCTGAGGCTCCAGAGCATCACATGCAAGCTGCAATCTACCAAGGGGCAGGAGGCTCATGACAAGCAGGCAGCCACTTGGTAGGCACCCTCAGTCGTGTGCTGGACGCTGTGCTCCTGCAGCAGGCCCAAGTCCAGGAACCGCTCCCCACACCACATGCACTTGTACTGCTGCTCCCGGGCATGCACACTATGGTGCTTGTTGAGGTGCTCACGCTGCTTGAAGGCCTTCTCGCAGGAGGGGCACTTGTAGGGCTTCTCACCGGTGTGCACACGCCGGTGCCGCTGCAGGTCCGAGGCGTACTTGAACCGCTTGTCGCAGTCAGGGCACTTGAGGGGTTTCTCACGGGCTGGGTCGCAGCGGTGCTGCACGAACTCGGAGGAGGAGAAGAAGCGTCTCTCACAGAGCGTGCACTTGAGGGGCTTCTCGGAGCAGTGGGCCAGCTGGTGCTTCTGCAGCGCTGAGGCCCGCTTGTAGGACTTGTTGCATATGCCACACTTGAATGGACGCTCTGCGTTCTGCACGCACTTGTGCCGCAGCAGCTCCGAGGACTGGTTGAAGCCCTTCTGGCACACGTTGCACTTGAAGAGGTTTTCTATGCCGTGCACGTGCTGGTGGTACACCAAGTGCGAGGGCTGCACAAAGCCCTTCTCACACAGGTTGCACTTGAAGGGCTCCTCAGCCTTGTGCGTGCGGCGGTGGCGCATCAGCGCGTATTGCTGCTTGAAGCTCATCTGGCACAGGTCACACTTGAAGGGGCGCTCCTCGCTGTGCGTGCGCTCATGCTGCCGCAGGTCAGACGGGCGCTTGAAAGCCTTCTGACACTCACCACAGCGGAACGGCCGCTCCCCGCTGGGCATGCAGGGGTGCTGCAGCAGCTCTGACGACTCCTTGAAGTGCAGCTCACAGACGTTGCACTTGAAGAGGTGCTCCCCGGAGTGCGCATACATGTGACGCACCAGGTGGGAGCGGTGCTTGAAGGTCTTCTCGCAAACTGTGCACTTGTAGGGCCGCTCTGAGCTGTGCGTCCGCTTGTGGTGCACCAGGTGGGATGACTGGCTGAAGCTCTTGTCGCACAGCGTGCACTTGTAGGGCTTCTCGCCCGTGTGGATGCGCTCATGCCGGGACAGCTCCGAGAGGTGCTTGAAGGTTTTCTGACAGATGGAGCAGCTGTAGGGCTTCTCCGAGGTGTCAAGAGGCTGCAGATGCTCTGCCTCAGGGGGCTTGTAGGTTTTTTCACAGATAGAGCACTTCATGGTGTTGCTGTTGTGGACGTTGTGGTGCTGTGCCAGAGAGGTCAGGAGGGAGAAGCCCATCTTGCAGACACCGCACACAAAGGGCTTCTGCTCCACCTGGATACACTGGTGTTCGAGAAGGTCAGTGGCTTGGTGGAAGACCTTCAGGCACTGGGTACACTGGAAAGAGCGATCATGGCCTGGCAAGCACTGGTGCTCATGGGGGTTGGAGAGGTGTGTGAGGTCATGGCCACACACCCCACATTTGTGGGACAGGTCTCCAACCTGGAGGGAGGCGTGCTGGGGGTGCTGCAGACCGGGGTCTGGCTGGAGCAGTATGCCGTAGACAGCACAGCCCAAGGAGTTGTCAGTGCTGGGTGGGATGGAGTGCTCTGTGAGAGTGGCTGCCCCAGCGTGGTGCTGCTGTGGTGGCTGTGGTGGTTGCTGTTGTTGCTGCTGCCAGCTTTCTGACATGCTTGGGGAAAAACACGGGATTTCAGCAGGGACAGCTTCAGCTTCTTGGTGGAGAAGGTTCAAACAAAAACAAGAATTGAAAGTACCAAAGATCCTGATTCCTCGTAGCTGATCTGCTGAAGTCAAGGACAGAACATCCAGCCAACAGCCAGGATCCTGTGAAGCAAGGAAGTGACTGAGACTCCAGAGTCTCCTCAGATCAGCTCAAGTTCTTTGTGGACTGATCTGGTTTGGCTTTTTCTGACAAAAGAACAGGAGGCAGAAGCAAGACAAGATGAGGCCCTTCTCCGTGCTGGCTGCAATGTGCTCACATTTGGGAAGGGTGAGGGAAGCAGCCCAGGGAACAGCTCTCTCTGCAAGGAAGAAGACAGCTGGTGTCAGGTCTTAGAAGAAAGATGGGCAATTTTCCAGTCCACCTCCCCCCACACTTCACTTTGAAAACTCTCCTGTGTCCCTGCAAAGCTGCCAGAAGGCAAGTTTGGAGGAACTGACAAGAACCAGAGGCCCCTCTTACTGCTGGGCTAAGGATGACTGGACCTAGGGAGGGTCAGGCTTTGCCCACACACAGCCAGGCATGTGTTTGAGCCATGTGCTCTCAAGAGATGCATCACAACTGCCCAGGTCCAAGTCAGGAAAGCCACTACCTCAGGTGCTATCAGCCACTGGATCTCCTGGCCCCACTGGGGGCATGGGCTGAGACACTAGTCTCTGCCCAGGCTGAGGTACACCAAATGCTGTACAATCAAGAAGCTACCAGATCAGATTTACAGACATCAAGGCAGATCCCAAGCTGATCCTACCGCAGCTGAAACACCCCTGTGAGGCAGTTCTGCTCCTCCTGCTGCTTGGGTATCCCAGCACACTATCCAAGGGATGTATGTAAGAGATTTCCTCTGCTCTTTCTGGGCAGCACTTGTGGACTAGAAAGAGCTGGAACGAGTGTGAAGTCTTGCCTTCACCTTGTGGATAGGATAATATCCTATCCACAGAACCCACAGGTATCATGCACAGCACCTGCTGTGAAGATAAAAGAACTGTTAAAGCAGTAACTTAGCTGAACCTCCTATCAAAACATGGAACAGAAGTACACTGGAGCTGAACATCCTACACCAGAGCTGCTGCCTCGTTTTACTGCAGAATAACACAACTCACTATAAAGTTCCAGTCTTCCTAGAGATGTCCAGAAAAACCTGGTATAAACTTCAGAGAAGAGTAAAACCCGCCAGTGAGCTGCGGAGGCAACACATATCAAAGACAGAGAAAGGGTCCACGTTTTGGTAAGAAGCAGCTTAGGCCATGAGTTCTTAACCCACATCAGAGCACAGACAGGAATGAGTCAACCCACATGCCTCTACCCAGGGTTAAGTAAAACCTGGGTCTTCTAGGAAGATGTTTGTTGTGTTTAAAACCAAGTGACAAAGAGGACCAGAGAAACCCACTTCCCATCTCCCCAGCGCTCAGCTGAGACTTGATGGTTACTTACAGCTTGGGGAGCTTCTGCCTATGGGGACTTGCAAAATAGTATTTTGACTGCCAGTACAATTTTGGACAGCAAAACCCCCAAAGGTCCCATCATCACACTGCCAGAACGCCAAGACCTGCTTTTTCTCTTATACAGCTCACCTTGCCTGCAGACATGGGATGGCAGCAGCAATCCCCAGCACGGAGCTTGATGGGATGGATACAGAGCTTCAGCCCAGCAGCCGCCCTCCCCCTCGGGCAGCGTTAACCACGGCAGGCACATCCCAGCCCCATGGAGGAAGGGGAGAACGAGGAATACCAACCTTGGCTTACCGAGGGTTCTGCACGGGTACCCGAGCCGGCGCCAGCTCCGAGCCTAACTCATTCCTCCGTGGGAGGTGGGAAGCGACAACCATTCCAGGAGAGCAGATGGGAGCGCAGAGGTACTTTCAAACTGGAGCAGCGGCTCGCGGCACGGCCTGCTCCGGCATGGCGCTGCCCGCTCCCGCCTCCCACCGGCGGGCCAAGGCCGAGGCCGCCTCAGGGAGCGGCGCGGCGGGCCTGGGGGCGGCGGGGGCGGCCGGGGAGCTCGGAGGCCAGCGGCCGCTGCGGCCCGCGGCCAGGCCCGTTCCCCAACTCGCCCTTCCCCATGGGACGGCTCCCGCGGCTCCGCCGGCCTGCGCACCGGCGCGCTTACGGTGCCCTGCGGCCTGCCCCGCCGCCGCACTGCAAGAAGCCCCACGCTGGGCTGGGGTAGGGGGTCCTTGCCCGCCCCGGCGAGGCCCACACAAAGGGTGGCGGCGGACAAGCCCCCAACCTCCGACAGGAGGGAGACCCCTGGCAGGTCGCTCGCCACCGGCGGGGCCGCGGCCTGCACGCTCCGCCCAAGCCCCACGCCGGCGTGGCGACGAGAGCCGGGAGGGAGGGAGGGAGGGACGGAAGGAGGGAAGGTGGCGCCGGTGCCGGAGGCGGGCGGGCGGCGGCCGCGGAGGGAGGAAGGGCGCGATCCCAGCGGGCCGGATCGGCGGCGGTGGCGGAGGAGGAGGCGGGGCGAGCCGCGGAGGCTGCCCCCTGCCGGGCCGCGGCGACAACAGCGCCCCCGCCGGCACCGGCACCGGGAGAGGGGGTCACCGGCAGCAGCGACCCGGAAAGGCCCGGCAGAGCCATGAGGGCCGCGCTGGTGGAGTACAGCAGCTCGGAGGAGGAGGAGGAAGAGGAGGGGAGGCACCGCGGGGGCGGCGAGCAGGGGACTTCCAGGGCCGTGTGAGTGCAACGGGAAGAGCCCAGCGCGGTGGGAGCCAGCGGGGCCGGGTGAGGACGCGCGGCCTTCATCCTTCTCGTCCTGCAGCGCTGTGCGGCACCGCCTGCCCCTGCCCGCTGACCTGCCGGGCGATCCGGAGCCGGAGGAGGCCGTTACCGATGACAGTTCTCGGCACGGCGGCCGCGTCCGCAGCTTCCCGCACGAGCGGGGCAACTGGGCAACCCATGTCTACCTGCCCTGTAGGTGATGGCGGTCCCGCGAGTCCCCGGGGCAGCCTGTGTCCGGCGAGGACGGGAGTCCCGGGTAGGGGTGGTGGTGGGGAAGAGGACAGCCCGTGTGTGAGCGCGCTGCCCACAGACAGGGTGCGGGAGGAGTTCCTGGAGCTGCTGGAACTGCTGGTGTACCGCGCCCGCAGCCACGTCCCATCGCTGTCGGCGATGGAGGAGTTCCACCTCAGCCTCTCGCAGTGCGTAGTGCTGCGCTACCACTGGATACAGCCCTTCGTGAGCGCCCTGAGGGCGCGCCTGGCCGCCTTCCACAGGTACGAGCCCTGCGGGACCGCTCCCTCCCGCCCAGGCCTCTGGATGCAGCGGCACCCGCAGGCTTCTCTGGTGCCTATCCCTGCGGAGTTCTCAGCGGGATCGGGCGACACAGTCACGTCTGCCCTCTCCAGGCAACGGCGGTGCTGTGCCGTGCTCTGCCCCACAGGTCATTCTTGCGGCTCCGGAAGGCTGCAAACTGGGGGAGCTAGTCCGAGCCCAGGAAGGTTCCGGCTTCACCTGCTCGGTCCCAGTGGGGCACACATTTGCCTTTATCTTCCCAATGCTCGGTAGAAATCCTGTCCCCTCCACAGGACTTTTTCTGTCTCTTCTCTTCCCCCCCCCCCTTCATTTTTTTCATTTTCCCACTTTTGTTTTTAACTCTTTCCCCCCCTTTTTTCCCCCCCCTCCTTTTTTCTTTTTCCCCTTTTTTTCTCGTTTCTTCCCCCCAATTTTCCCTCCCCCTTTTTTCCCCATATCTTCCCCCCTTTTAT